>PVJD01019365.1:0-11911 GCA_004026545.1 Mormoops blainvillei | reverse complement strand
CATGTGGCTGCTAGTAATTGAAAACCCTCTTTTGGTTTATGTAACATTTTTCTTTTGTAAGAGGTTTACCTGGACAACCTAGTGCTGGTAAGAAAGCACTATAGAATTAGAGCTTAATAAAATTCTGTCTATATTTTTGCCATTATTATTTTTACAAACAAATTCGTCAACCTTGGGGTAAATAACATATCTTCAATTAGCATTTGTAATTTTAAATTTTTTACTAACAAGTGATAAGATATCTTTTCATGGGGATGATTTTATTGCATTCACGCAGCAATCACCTACTCAATATAGTTCTAATAGCTTGATCAAATTATGCTCTGAAACCTAATATAATATACCTGTTATAACAACAACGGTCCTCTTTGTACTTTGGTTTTCCCTGTCTTTACTGAGCACAAATATGAACAGACAAAAGAAACAGTAACTATTTATTCCAAGAGGATATCAGAAAATTTCTATTAACTCCTAATATTTTCTCTCAAAACTGATGACCTCTTACTCACATATACTTGGTAGTATATTTTAGTCACAAGTACTAAGTTGCACTGTATTATTCATACACTGTCATCTAGGCAACCTTTGATTCCATGTTACATCCTAGCAAGAAAAAGCAAACTGAAAAAACTCTGAGTTTCTCTTCAATAACTAGTTGGATGGTCTTTGCAAACCAAGCCTGTGTGATCTTGATCTAATGAGCAGGGGATTGTAATCCAAATGGACAAAGGACTCGACCATCACTTTACTTTGCTACATGGGCTGTACATAAAGCTTGTGCACTGGCAGCAATGAACTTCCTATGGAAATAATTGGCTATTAGAAAAGGAAACGCTGATGTGTTTCTTACATTTTTAGGAAGCTATTTATAAACTTCTCTTGAAGTTTAGCAAGTCCTCAAAATAACAAAAACAAATCATTTTGTGGTCAAGTGTCTACATATCAACATCCTAATGGAATAAAATATACTGGAAGAAATTAAAGTTATTACTTACCGTTTTGTGACTCAGCTTTGCCATATGAACCAAAATAATAATGGCAATGAAAGGCAAACAGATCTTGCAGCTAGGGAAACACTGAGAAAACAAACCGACATAAACTACTCTACCTCTTCAGAACTATAGCAGCAATGGAAGCAATATTGTGAGTATGGTGTTTCAAATATTAACACATTGTAAAAGTGTCTTTATAATAGTATAGCCAAACACAGAGGGAAAATGAGACAACTGTGAAACAAGAAAAATGATATCCCCCCAGTCAATTTTTTTACACATAATGAAATCAAACCATGCACTCGTCAAATATTATAAACATTGTTTTGAGTAAAATATCTGAATGTCTCAAAAGCAAAGTAAGAATTTGGGGATTTCTGGCTAAGTTTGGATAGAGGGGCTAACTAATTCAGATGGGTACAAAAATGTGATTTGAGAATATTTTACTTGAAGTTGACTTTTTCTATAAACAACAACAGCAACAACAAAACACAAACCGAACACTAAAAATTCTTCTTAAAGTACGACAGTAAAAAGACTTATGTACTTCTTAGAGATATAATGGGAATTTGAGCACAAGGTGCAGACGTGGCTCAGGGGCAATCTCCACTCGAACAGGCACTAGTGGCTTCAATTCAATACAGTGCTCAGCAGCCTGGATGCTGGAATCATCTACCTGGAATCAGCTAATTGCTTCTGTTGCAAATGGCAGAATTGCCTCTAAGTCTCAGTTTATATTTTTCTGTAATGTGGAAAATGATCAAAGGTCAATTGACAAAAGAAACTACCTACTGAATTTTCTATCTGTTAAACAAATATTAAGCACCCACACAGTGTCAGATACTGTCAATTTACTGAGTAGGAAACAAGATGCCCCACCCTTGTAGAGTTTACACTGATTGTGTGTTTATGAAGAACTGATGGAAATAATGCACTTAACACTACACCAAGAATCTGATAGCTGCAGTAAATATTGTAATATTTCTATTATTATTACTTCAGTGAATTGTGAGTGAACATGAAACCTTTTGTCACTTGATGTGGTTTATATGATACAGTAGAAGTACAAGTGGCCAACACTTACTAGATGATCATAAGAACTTTTATTATATCTTCTGATATAATATATATGATTTGATGATAAAAAAAGTATGGCCTGAGTTTGTACATAGTGATCATTGGCCACAATCTGGCAAACTATTGAAACTTATTTAATCATGGGTTTACACAGGTTTGGAGTAAAATATATTTTTTGAAAGTTTGATAACCTTAGTTTCTGGAAAGCTTTTAGAATCATAAAGTTTAACTAATGTTTTAAATTGGACTAACATAAATTTCAGTCTTAATGAAACTTGTATTTATTACTTGAACATATACTTTTATAGTAAACAACAATATATATTATTCACGAAATCTTTGGTAAGTTAACTCCATTTTAAACAGTGAGTTACACACTTTTGGAATTACCATATATTTGGAGGGTAAAATATACATACAATGAAAAACTAAATTTTATTATACCTCAGTGATAAAGGAAAGTAAAAAAGTACTTATTTTATTAGAATTCATAATTCTTGCTCAGCTGATTCTATTAACCTTTATTTTCTCTTTAATTTCATTTATCATTTTCAATTTTTAAGTTTCTGTACAAATAAATATTCCATTGCATATGGATTATGGATTATTTGTCTATGGCTGCTGTAACAAATCTCTACAAACTCCATGAGTGAAACCACTATTTCTTACTTACAATTTTGTAGGTTAGAAATCTGACTTGGGTCACACTATGCTAAAATCAAGGTGTTGGCAGGGCTGTATTCCCTCTGGAGGCTCTAGGGAAAAATCAGTTCCTTGCCTTTTCTAATTTCTGGAAACCACACACATTCCTCGGTGTGTAGCTCTAACTATATTTTCAAAGCCAACAACAGTGGGTTGAGAGCCATCTCTCTGGTTCTTTGCAGTTAGGATACTTGCTGCTTTTCAGAAGCCATGTGCTTACATTGGACCCACCTGGCTGATCTATGACATTCTGTCCATATCAAGGTCGTTGATCAAGAGGGAGGCTTTAAAAGTCATGTCAAGCAATACTGGAATTTAAGTAGGGTGAATGCAATCACAAGATTTACAAAGTTCACTATGGCTGTAATTTGGGGAATGGGTAGGAACAGGGCCCAAGCAGATGAGGGACATCACTCAGTCATGACATATTCCAACTGAGGGATCATGGTAGATAGGAGTGTTCTATATACACACAACCTTAAAAAATTAAAAAAAAAGTCAACAAAAAACAGCATGTTAGTTACATGCCAAATGTGCCAAAGTTAAATGTGCAAAGAAAAAATAATTCCAAATAACTCTCATTTGAAATAGCTTATATTGATAATTTGCACACGATAAAGCACTCAAAATATTACTCTTGTGTCTTTATGTGTGCTTTTTTACCTGTCAGAACTATCTTGAAGAGAGCAGGTAGCTATGTTCCCATTTTACTAAGTTAGTGTAGCTTCAGGAAAGGCAAATGTCTCATCAAAGTTGAAGGATGACTAGCAGAATCAAGCAGTTTTGAACTTTTGATTTCACTTCTTTCTCTTACTGTGCTGCATCCACAGAATTTAAGCCCTTCTCTCTCTTTATAAAGAAGCTCTACCTACCCTAGGTATAACATTTTTCTGCGTATTTTCATGCTAAACTGCAACTGACACTTCTTTTTCCTGAGGGCCCCACTCTGTTGAGTACTTAAACAGCAGTGATGACAACAAAACCCTGAAGGCTATGTTGGGCCTGCCATCCCAGTGGTTGCATTTCTCCTCTTTGGCATATGATGACCATTAGTTCTGATGCTGTATAACCAATGATTTACACACATGCTTGTAGCTAAAGAAATTTTGAAGCGGATTTCTGAATCCATAGATATTTTGGTCAGATGTCATTTTGTGCTAGTCCCAGGGAAATGACAAAAGGCAAATACCACTCACTGTAATTTAAAAGTTTTTTTTTCCATTAAATTTTCTTTCTAAAGTGGTCTCTAATTCTAAATTTTAAAATGCTGAAAAAAGGCTCAAGGGTCCTATCAGATACAGCATTATACAATCTGAAGTTTAAAATCATTAAATAGTTATGTGGAAAAGGGAACAAGTCCTGTGCGGTAAGCTAAAATTGCTGACACGATACTCAAAAGGTTCTTTCCCAGAGGTTTTATTGCAGTTATACAAGAAATCATTCACATATGAACTTCAAAGAAACGTTTTAAATGGATGTTTTTGAGGGTTACATTTTTGAGAGATACAGCAGGCTAGTCTGAAATACTGCTTACAATAATTTAAGCAATGAACACTTGAACAAATACACACTCTGAACTAACTGGCACTTTTTATTTACTCAAAATTCAAGACCTTTAAAGCTTTCTATGGTAGAAATAATTTAAAAATTTTGTAGCAAAAAAAAAAAAATTCTATCACACATGAAAACAGAGGCCTAAGCCTTATTTCTTATCACCATAGTTCCACTTTTTTTTTTTTTTTTTTTACTTTTTAAATAGAAGTATACAGAAAATATTCTTCAATACAACTGCATGGGAATGCTTGGAATTTGGGAAAAATTAAATTTTATGGGTTTCTTTATGCTTCTATCATATTCATTTTTTTCTTTATTATTAATTCAGGCTTGCCAGTAAACTCTCTGTTATTTTGCTTTTATTGAGTGGTTTCTGTAATGAAAATAAGGAAAATTTCTCAAGGTAAGCATACACTTAAAAAGAAACTCATCTTGGAAATTTAAAATTATATCATGTATTATTTTAGGAGTTTTCTTAGAAATGACCATTCATCTAGAAAGAAAAGAGCACATAGTAAACATTTACTGTAAGAAATTTAATTTTGGCAGAGAGGAAAGAGAAAAATAAAAGCTAGATATGGGCATAGAACTTGGATTTGTTGAGTGTGGCAATAACTAGTTACTTCAATATTAGCTACGATATTTCACATAATTTATAAATGCATATACATAACACAAACAAATCTGCTTTATGAAATAAAAAACAATTAAAATTAAAAATAGATTTGGAAGATGGCAGGTGACTAGGTGGAAGTTGAACCCACTTGTTATGTCCCCTGTTGGCTGATCTTCCAAGAAGTGACCTGAACAGTCAATGGAATCTCAGCTGATAGGAATTTTTGAAGCCCAGGAGTGCAGAGGATGCTTTGCACTGTCTGGTAAGAGATTTTATAAGTTGAAGGGGAAATGTCCTGTGCAAGGCACCTATAGCAGAGGAGAAATCAGACAGAAAATGCAGTTTAGGGGCTGCCTCCTTTCCCGGAGCAAAGCCTGGTCCCCCTCAGGGAAACCACCAACCCTAACTGGGAGAACCTTGGAACGATATACTATTTCTGGGAGATAGGCTACACATGCACAGTGAGCAGCATGTTCATAGCTGCAGCACGAACTGGGAGAGTTCCAGAGAGAAACTCTATCTCCTAAAACTGTCAGAGACACTGGCAGGCTGTGGACGGCCTTGACTGAGAGAGACCGTGCCTTTAGCCGAAGGTGGAGCATGCGGAGAGCCTGTCTGGGGCTCAGTGCTGCAGTGTGGGGCTACATAGGAACTCTTCAAAGAGGAGTTGAGGTGAAACTCCACAGGGATCCTGCGCTCGTGCACATGAGCAGTGGATCTGCCAACAAAGAAACCAGAGTGAAAGTGCAGTTCAGTCCCCCTGAGTCCAGCTGCATAGGAAGAACAGGAAGTGTCAAGCTCAAGGGACTATGAGACCCAACCTAGCACAGCTGTTGAGCAAAAGGGAGAGTTTGGACCTGAGTCTCCTACAAAAGTGGCAGGTTGGGGACTGGATGGCCAGGAGCTGAACACCTGAGATTCGTTGCAACCAGACAGGTACCCTTAGAGAAAGGTGTGCCCAACCCCAACCTGTGGGATTGCAGGCTTTGCGAGGCCAGGTTCTAGAACTCCCTGCTTGGCACATATCCACAGGGGAAAGAAGAAGCTCTTAAAGTGTCCTTTCTGAACATCTACCAGACACTACAAGCTGTGCTGGTTCCTTGGGTCATGATCCACTGAAACCAGCAGAGCTGAGAGATCAGAGACAAGTGCAACAAGAGGAGTTCGGGGTTCTTCTGCCCATCTCTGCTCTTATACAGAACTGTCATCAGTGCCAAGCAGGAAAGAGGTGCCTCTTTTACATAGATGGACCCCTTACAGGAAATGGACAGCTATTTCACCAGAAACTACACATTATTGGAAATGACCTGGGACAGGACAAAACCTGTGCTGGGGGTGCTGGAAAACACCCCTACCAATTTCCCTGAAAACTGAACAGTACCCCCCAGGAGGTGACCCAGGGTTCCCAACCACCCCATCACATCAGAAGCCCCGTTGGGAGGCAGGTGGAGGTAGTACTGGTAGAGTCTCTGACAATAGATGAACCACTGTTGGGACTTGTGCTGATGGAAAGCTGGCAGGGCAGAACAGTGGGGACAAGTCAAGCCTGAAGGAGACAGACACAGACTGTGCTAAATTGCTCGTAGTCTCAAATCAGGGGCCTAGGGATGGGCGAGGACACCGCCTGACCTTACCAGGGGAAGATCTAGAAAGAGAAGATGGTGGCAAACACTAGACTCTGCTGAGATGAATTCTACTGCAGTCTTCTTCATTATTTGTATTATTTTCTCCTGCATAGCTTTTAAATACTTTTTCTTTTTCTTCAAGTTTGTTATATTACTTCTCTACTTTTAAATTTTAGTTTATCTCAAACCCCATATTTTACTCCTCCCTTCTCTTACTCCATCTTGCCATCTTCCTTCCTTTTAAAAAATATTTTGTTTTAAATTTAATTTTTCCCCTTTCTATGACTTGTTTCTAAATACACTCTTAATATTTATCCTCCCTCCAGCCTCTCAAAACCATTTTTCTTATCATTAGTCATCTCACATTATTTTTCCCTTTCTTATAATATCCTCATTCTCTCTCTACCTTTATTAATATTTGCTCATTGGCTATTAATGTGGTTATTTTTGTATTTCTTTAATTTTATTCCTAGGTGTTCACTATTTTTGTATTTCAAATATCAAATTTTACTGTTATCCATTCCTACTCCATTTTGCCTTCCTTCTGCCCTTTATTTTTTCCCTTTTAAATTTTATTTTTTCCATTTCTTAGCCTAGTTTTCATTCCTCACTCTTATTTCTTCTCCCTCTATCCTCTCAAAATCACTTTTCTTTCTTTTAGACATCTCATAATCTTTTTTTATTATTTTTTCCTTCTTATTCCTTTTCCACCTGTATTAATCTTTGCTCATTTCTCATTGATATTGCTGTGTTTTTTAAAAACTGTTGTTCCTATTTTTTCACTATTTATTTTTATTTTTTTAAACCTCATATTGTACTCTTCACTTTTCTTACTCCATTTTGCCTTCTTTTTTTTTAAAGTTTTAATTATTTATTTTTAGAGAGAGGGGAAAGGAGAGAGAAAGAGGAGAGAAACATCAATGTGTGATTGCTTCTCACACGCCCCCTACTGGGAACCTGACCTGCGATCCAGACATGTGCCTTAGACTGGGAATTCAACTGACCACCATTTGGTTTGCAGGCCGGTGCTCAGTGCACTGAGCCATACCAGCCAGGGCATTCATTTTGCCTTCTTCTCTCCCTTTTTATTTGTGATGTGAATTTTCTTTCTTCACCTTGTTTCTATTCCCTGCTCTTATTACTTCTCTTCCCTCTACCTTCTCAGAATCACCTTTTTCCTGTTATCTCATATTCATTTCTCCTTTCTTATAATAGTCTTACTCTCTTCCCCCCTTTATTAATATTCAAAATAATTCAAGAAGAGGGAAGACTCCCAAGCTCTTCTTATCAGGCCAGTATTATCCTAATTCTAAAACCATATAAAGACAAAGCAAAGAAAGAAAACTATGACCCCATATCAATGATGAACATAGACACCAAAATCCTTAACAAAGTATTGGCAACCCCGATCCAGCAATACATTACAAAGATCATCCACAATGATCAAGTGGGATTCATCCAATGGGAGGCAAGGATGGTACAATATTCACAAATCAATGAATATAACACATTACGTAAACACAATAATGTCCACCGTGAAGGATAATAATGACATGATCTTACCAATAGATGTTATAAAACCTTTTGATAAAATCCATCACCCTACTATGATAAAAACACTCAGAAAAGTGGGAATAGAGGGAACATACTGTAGCATACCAAAGGTCACATCAGAAGAAGAGAAGCCTACAGCCAACATCATACTCAATGGGCAAAAACTAAAAGCTTTCCCCTTAAGATCAGGAACAAGACTAGGATGTCTGCTTTCACCACTCTTATTCAACATACTACTGGAAGTTCTAGACACAGTGATCAGACAAGAAGAGGAAATAAAAGGCATCCAAATTCAAAAGGAGAATATAAAACTGTCATTTTATTTTTTTGCTGATGACATGATAATGTACATAGAAAACCCTATAGTCTCCACCAAAAAACTACTTGACCTAACAAATGAATTTGGCAAAATAGTTGGATACAAAGTCAATATTTAGAAATCAAGAACATTTTTGTGTATCAATAATGAATTATTAGAAAGAGAAGCTAGGGAAAAAATCATGTTTACTATAGCAACAAGAGAAATAAATTACCTAGGAAAGAATTTAACCAAGGAGGTAAAAGATCTATTGCCTGAAAAATACAGAACACTGAAGAAAGACATTAAGGGTGATTAAAAAAAGAAAAGAAGAAGAAGAAGAAGAAGAAGAAGAAGAAGAAGAAGCAGCAGCATATACCATGTTCATGGATTGGAAGAATTAACATAATTAATATGTCCATACTCCTACTCAAACCAATCCATAAATTTGACACAAATCCTATTAAAATACCAATGGCATATTTCACAGATCTAAAACAAATATTCCAAACATTCATATGGTATCAAAAAAGACCTTAAATAGCCTCAGCAATCTTAAGAAAGAAGAATAAAGTAGGAGGGGTCATAATATCTAATATCAAACTGTACTACAAGGCCACTTGTCAGAGCCCAACTGTTTAGCCAGGACAGGTTTCGGTGGTGAGATGCCCAAATGGAGGAAAGAATGAGGAGCAGACATAGGAACCACACTTCACACTGCCAGCAAGCAGCAACAGCAAGCAAGCTCTTTATTGCTGGTTACAGGTTTTTTATACAAGTTTAGACAATAACAGGATCACACCAGGGCTTTGGTCATTGGAAACTACAGTGCATGTGTATGACATAGGCCCAGGCTACCTGCTCAAAAGCATGTGAAGATGATGTATAGTTCTGGGCTGCCTGCCTGGAGCAACCTTCAAATTACTGCTGGGCTGCTTGCCCAGACCTGCAAGGGCACACGGAGGCCAAGGCTGTCTGTCCTGGACAGACCCTGGACAGACCCCAGACACCGGACAGACCACCACTGTAATCAAAACTGTCTGCTACTGGCATAAAAACAGACAGATCAATGGAACAGCATAGTGCCCAGAAATAAACCTATTCTCTATGGTCAATTAATATTTGACAAAGGGGATATGAGCATAAATGGAGTAAGCATACCCTCTTTAATAAATGGTGTTGGGAGAACTTGGACTGGTACACACACAAAAAATGAAACTAGACCACCAACTTACACCAAGCACCAGAATAAACTCAAAATGAATAAAAGACTCAAATATACATCATGACACCATAAAAGCCCTAGGAGAAAACATA
This sequence comes from Mormoops blainvillei, assembly GCA_004026545.1. Classification (NCBI taxonomy): domain Eukaryota; kingdom Metazoa; phylum Chordata; class Mammalia; order Chiroptera; family Mormoopidae; genus Mormoops; species Mormoops blainvillei. The sequence goes on along the minus strand of PVJD01019365.1, from coordinate 2,176 downwards.
GGCAGGAAAATTTCAGATATACCATGTAGCAATATTTTTGCTGTTATAGCTCTTAGGGCAAAAGGAAATAAAGGAAAAAATAGACAAATGGGACTACATCAAATTAAAAAAGCTACTGCATGGCTAAAGAAACCATTATCAAAATAAAAAGGGAACTAACCATATAGGAGAACATATTTGCCAATTATATATTGGACAAGGGTTTCATTCCCAAAATATATAAAGAATACATACAACTCAACACCAGGAAGACAATATTCCAATCAAAAAATGGGTAAAAGATCTGAACAGACACTTCTCCAAGAAGAATATACAGATGGTCCACAGACATATGAAAGGATGTTCAATATCTCTAGCCATCAGAGAGATGCAAATTAAAACCACCATGAGATATCACCTCATACTGGTCAGAATGAGGGATAATGGTGGAAAAAAGGGGAAGGAACTAGTCAAAGAATATGTATGAATGATCCAAGGATATGGACAACAGTGTAGGGATTGACTGAGGGAGTAGGTGGTGGGTTGGCCAGAGGAGTGCAATGGGAGAAAAATTGGGATAACCATAATAACAAAAAATTTAAAAAAGGCAATCTTAAAAATAAAATTGAATTAAAAATTGAAAAAACAATTTCACTAAAAATATTTTAATTTAAACAATTAAATATGATATTATAGGATGTGTTATTTATTTAATATCTATTTATGAATCACAAATTATTCACTTATCATCCAAATGTATCATATCTAAAAACAAACAAGCAAAAAACTAAAATATATTTGACTATTTCCTGGGCTTTAAAAATAATGGTAGCTGCACTTCTGGAACCCACATCATCCTGAACGGAGAGAAGTTCTTCTGATTTTGTATGTTTTTGGCTTCACTAACATGACACAGAATAAAATTTCTTTCTTCTTCTTTTTTAAAATTTCAAGTAAGTATATACAGAGTTTGGAAAAGTAATAAGGTACAAGATTGTCCCCAACTGTCATATTTCAAAATTAAACTTTAAAAGGTCTTCATTGTAATTTAGGTTAAAGTTTTTCTGCTTTGACATAGCCATAGAAAATTCTACACATATTATTATAAAATGGTTAAAATCTGCAATTATATCCAAAGCAAAGATTAGCCTAAGGCTAAGCTGTATTAAAAGTTTTTCATCATAAATTCAGAACACATTTGGTAACTTGCATTTATTGTATAGCGGTGTCACAGTTAGACCAAGAAGTTTCAAATTGAAATCAGTGGCATGAAAACCTGAAACTGGCTCTTGTATGAACATCTTCATTTAAAAGTAAATTGAAACATCTTGCCTTGTTATAAAAGGTAAAGAATATTGGCGGAGGTCCATCAAATAGTCTCTAGATATCAATCATATTTTAAGTAATTCTACAATTTCACTGAAATGGATCTGTCTTAAGTCTTTTGTGTTCAAAATTATGTAAAGCATCACTGTGGCAAAATCATTCTAAGGAAAAAAAAATATTTCAGAGCTTATAAAGTCTGGAGAGTAATGTCAGAGACCAGTAATTCTGGGATTCTTGCTCTTTGAAGAATTATATATATTTATATGAAAGTTTAATCATAGGTTACAAATATTAAAGTACATTTACTTATGAGTAAAATAACTTACCTCATTCCAGCAATTCATGTAAAATATATTATCACTGAGTGTTTCTGAAATGAATATAAATATATCTTAAAATATCATCACATCTGTGTTTATAAATATATTCAATGTTCAATATTACCTTTTATTTGTATGTCCTTTTAAATTTTCACATCACTTTCACATACATTACAAGTATTTTTTAGAATGGTTCATTTTATTATAAAGGACACTAGACACCATATATTTGAGCTACCTTTGATCGCACGCCTATTTGTATGTTAAGGAGACAAAAAAGTAGTTTCAAAATAGAATCTTAGTCCTTGGAGCAATATTCACTAGTTTCATATTAAAGCAAAACAAAACAAAGCAAAACAAAAGAGCCTAATATTTTAATGCTAACCTCAACACATTCTTCAATTTTTGAAAAATGATTATGGTTATAGTCCCATATGTACAAATTGATAATGTATAAGAGTCTTTACTTCAATAAATTGGCTGCCCGAAATAATACTCAAAGTATCTCTTGAAGTATAAATATTCATAACCTTTCAGCAAACCTCTGTTAA
>PVJD01019364.1:0-11915 GCA_004026545.1 Mormoops blainvillei | reverse complement strand
CACTTTCAGCCTTTGCTGGTTGTCACCAGGGGCCTCAGGACACTTTCTCCTTGGGCACCAGAGCTGACTGGCCAGAGTCTGTCTGCTCCCAGCCACCCGTCTGGCCTTGGCGAGGAATCACTCAGCATGTTTTGTGGGAATGAGATGCGAACCAAAGAGCCCTGCTTCTCAAGGGTGAGAAACGGAATGGAGCACAGCTCGCCCACCGCAGCCGCGGTCCTTCATCTTCGTGGCCCGCTCGTCTGGCTCTCCACCCCAGGCTCAGCGCAGCCACGTTTCTCCTGAGGGGCCTGTGCAGGAGCAGCCTCCGTTAAGGGCTCCCCACGGGGACTGTCGTAAGCCTGTAGGTTTTATTTCTCTGCTCCCTTAGAAAGGGGGTTCAGCCTTCGCAGGCTGAACCCCGAGGGCCTATAGCCATGGCCCTGCTTATTCTACCCCCATCAGATACAGGGAAATGGGGTGATGAAAGGAGACCCATGGGAGCCAGCAGGGAGAGGAGGAGTGCTTACCGCAGGCCCCCTGCTGGGTGCCATCGGGCTCAGCCCCATCAGTCACCCGTGGGACAGAGCTGGGAAGCAGCTGGACTGGTCTCCTGGCCTTCAGTACCAAGCCAGGGCAAGGTGCCTCCTGTCGGCGCCCTTGTTGGGGAAGATGTTGACATCTAGCATGTGAGAAGCAGTGTCGAGGAGAGAGGGGAGGGGAGCAGGACCAGGCCACTGAGGCTGCAGCGTGTGGTGGGCAGGAGCCCGGGGGACCGGTGCGCTGGGCGGGACCAACCGATGGCCTCTGCGGGGAGAGGGCAAGGTCCGGGTCTCTCCTCGGCCATCAGATGTGTTGACGTGTATGAGAGCCCTGCCAACCAGGAGCCCTCTCTCCAAGGCCCTGAGGAAACCGGTGCTTTCCTTGGCCATGGGGCCTGGGGGCAAGAATGAGGTCCCCCACTCGGTGTGTGAGGTGGGGCAGGCAAGATGGGATTTGGAAAGCCTCTGCCTAGAGAGGCGAGGGGCGGCTGAGCTGGGTCTCTGTTGACTATGAGGGAGGCAGGCCTGGCCAGGGAAGGGACACGGGGCAGTGACTCTGCTCTGGTGAGAAACCCTAATTGTCCAGAGGCCCCTGGGCATGGGGTGGGAGTTGCGTGGGGGTCACTGTTGGGTGGTCAAGGGGGTTCAGAGGTGTGGTCAGCCCTGCTCCTGAAGATACTTGGGGCTCCAGGTGCCTAGCGGCCACCGAGGGTCTCTTGTCTCCTAGAGTGCACCTAGTGGGGGGCAGGGACCTCAGGCAAGGATTCCGGCCTTCCCAAGCTTCACCATAAATATCCTACTGATAGGACATTGGAGGTGGGGAAATGCTTACCAGCCCTGGTGCAGTACCAGCCAGAGGGGAGTTCCCCGATGCTGCCAGGATGCCTGTCCTGAGGCCAGTGTGCACCTGCTCCCGCCTCAGCCTGGTGGGGGGGGGGGGACTGGGTTAGCAGATGAGGGTGGGTGGTGGGAGGCTGCACTCACCTTCACTGAGGCCTTCCCTGCCCTTGGCTGCCAGTGAGACCCCTGGCTGGATTCCCAGGACTGAGCCATGGGTCTGTGGAGGCCCCACACATTCATATTTCTCAGCCCCTTGGGTGCCCCTCTGCAGAGCTGGTGCTGGGACCCTGTTTAAGTAGTGTTATGATGGGCAGGTCCCTCCACATTTCCATCCTTATAATGGGTGTAATTATGGTGGCCGTCAGCCAAAAGATGGACTGAAGATAAAGCAAGGTAATCATCGGCAAGCGGGATGAAGGAAGCCAGAAGCTGCCTCCCTCCAGCTTATCTGGCCCCCGAGAGCACCTGGCTTTGCACGTCACCCATACCTGTGTAAGGATGCTGACTCAGGCTCGCACAGGGGAGGCGGGGGCCCAGGGAGGTGGCCAGAGAAGGGAAGGACACGGCTCAAGTCTCTTGCCAGGGAGCTCTCAGCCTCTCAGCAAGTGTCCCAGGAGAAGGTAGGGCCTCTCCTAGCCCAGCCCCCATTTAGGCAGGGCTCTTCCTGCTGCACTCAGCTCTTTGGGACCTTCAGAACTGCCCTCTACCTTCCAGGTTCCAGGGCAGGGTTGGGGGGCTGGGTCACCTTTGGTTCACAAAAAGTGAGTCCCTCAGGGAGCCCTCTGTGTGAGAGGTGCACAGGCAGGTCATTGTCATTCCTCTTGGGCAGAGTGGTAAGAACCTTCTCCGAATGAAGGGCGGCCTTCTTCATGAACTCTCGTTAGCCTTACCGAAAGAGCCATCCTCTGGCGCTGTTTTTCTTGTTTTTACCACAGACGGAGGAAAACTTCATTATGGGCTCTCACTGGCTGGGGACCAGTTTCTGGGAACCACTGATCAAGCGCCTCCCTAGAAGAATTTGCAAATAAAGGAGAAAAGAGACTGAAATATGACCACAGGGCTGGCGCTTAAAGAGGCTATTCCTCTGTGGCCAGAACAGCCTGACAAAGAAGCCAGGGTGATTGTCCCTTCTTCGTGCTGAAGTGTGGGGGAGACAAAAATGACAATCAGATCAAAGTCCACATGAGCCGCTGAGCCCCCAGCTTTTCCCCTGGGGAAGGGACTCTGTCACCTCCAGGGGACTTGGCACTCCTGAGGCCAGCAGAGCCCTGGGTTAGGGGACCAGCCTGCCATGAGGCCAGCCAGGCCCCCCAGGAGTAAGGGCTTCTCAGCCCAGGCTCCCGTAAGAATCAACCTGGCACTTTGCCTTCCCAGCGCCTGGGGTCCCTGCAAAGAGTCCTGAGTGTCCCCATTTTTAAAAGACCTCCTGATCCTGCTGTGCAGCCGAAAGAACACCTGAGACCTGCAGGCAGCCCCTGGAGCCATGGCAGTGTGGCGTAGGAGCCGCCCCAGGAACGAGGTAGACTGAGTTTGCTTCTGTTCATAACGTTGATTGATGTGGGGCACCGGGAATGGCGACATTACCAGGGCTCTGATTTACGGAGCCCTGTTAGTGGCCTCTTAGACATCCAGTGTCCTCAGCTCAACTCTGGTCTTCCCGATGACTGCTGACAGCCAGCACCCGAGGGCTGCGTGCAGACCCCTGAGGTGTTTTGTTGATCATGGCACGAGTTAGTATCTGTCATAAGGACTCACGTCTTGGGCTCACCCTGGATGAAATTGTGAAGTAGGAGGAAGGGGCTTCTGGCCTCAGTGACCACTTGTGTCAGTGGCCCCGTTTATTCTGGGTGGAATGTTTGAGACGAGAATGTGGAAAGTTAGTTGTGCTGAGGAGTTCCACACTGAGAAGCACGTGCTTGTCTTTTGGGTCTAGGCGCCAGCCATGGGAAATTTTCCTACAGACACACGTGGGTGTATGCGCGCGTGCGCACTTGTGTGGGTGCTGTGTCCCCACTGCAGCCCTGCTTGCAAGTAGATGAAATCGCTGGAAACACCCTTAATGCCCACCAATGGGAACATGAGTGTAATTTTCACATCCATGTGACGGAATACTACTCAGCCTTTAAAAATGGTCAAGCCCTGAGCAGACTCAAGAGGAAGAATGTCCAGGACTAACTGTTAAATGAAAACAGCCATTCTCGGAGCATATTTCTGCTATGATTCCATGTGTTCAAAAACTGTCCTATCTGTAGACGCGTGGGAAATGTCTGCATGATGCACATTAAATTGGTAACAGAAGTTACTCCTATTAGGAGGATGGGAGACCTTTGTTTCAGTTCTGAACTTTTGTTTTTACAATAAACACATGTTTTTTAATAGATGGGGGGAAACTGTAAAAATCACAAGTGTAAGGAGAGACAGATGTCAGAGAGTGCACCACGCAACCCCAGAAGCTAGTTCTCAGAAATGTACGTGGAGTGAATTTCGAGCAAGGATCCTTCTGCAGCCCTGATTCCAAGGACTGGTTAACCAGTTAACTGGTTAATTGATTAACTAGTCCTCGAGTGGTCCACTCCGATTCTAAGGTAACTGACTAACTTCTGCAGCTCCAAGCCAGCAGGCTCCACAGGGAAGTCTAAGGAAAGTGGAAATTAGAGAAAAACTTTAAGGACTAGAATGCTTCTAGACAAGTTTTGTTTTCTTTAGAGACTTGTCCGTGGGGACTGACAAGCTTTGATGGCTCGGTTTGGTGCTGTGTTATCATTTGTTTTGCTCTAAAGATGTAATAGTCCAAAGTCTGTGTTGAAAACTGACCAAAATGCCTCAGTACTAGAGTGGTTGTGTTAGAAAACAGGGAGCGTGGCTGATCCAAGCAGCTGGGTTTCAGGCTGTGCTGGTCCAGAGACTGGCACCCGGGGAACCTGCTGCTTGTCTAACTGTCAGGGGCTAGAACCCCGACCCCCAGGGCTGCCTCATGGTGGCGAACGTGGAGTGGGGGAGAGGAGCCTGCTGGGGGCAGGTCTGGAGCAGATCTTTTGCTCTGAGGGGGTTTTACACATCAGCCAGCACAAACCCATGTGCTTTTCCAGGAAAGCCTCGCTGTAAAAAGTGTTAGGCCTTCTTTCAATAAGAAGAGGAAAAACAGAGCTTCTCTCTGTCTCTGAAAACAGGAATGGTTCAGACTCAAGACAAGCTGGAGAGGAATACATGTTATTCTTTTCTTCCTTTACCCCAACCTCCCCTGAGGTGAATGCTTAGAGACAGCAGGTAAATGGTAGGGTCGCCACCAGACGCCTGACCCCCAGGCCCGGGTGCCCCCTGCACCACAGGGGCCCTGCTTTGCTCTGAGGGGGCGCTGTACAGGGAGGAGGAGTGCGTGCTTCAGCTCCCCACAGCTCCCGCTAGCCCCCAGAGAAAAGGCAGCTTTCTTCTCTGGAAAATTGGCAGAACAAAGAAGGAAGCCAGCTTGCAAAACACCAGTGACAAAACATCATTCTTATCTTCCTGGGGTGGCCCCTTTGGAGGAGTTGTGAAAGGCTACTTTTGGCTTGCAGGACACAGGAGGAACCTGGGTCCCCATCTGCCAAGCAGGCACCTGGTAGGCTTCTCTTTAGGGTTCCTGGGTCCTCCTACCTGTGGGAAGAGCTGCTGGATGCCTTACCACAAACCTCCTCTCCAGACTGGAAAAGACACACGCTTGTTTGTTTGTTTTAATTTTTTTAAAAAAGGCCTTATTTATTTATTTTCAGAGAGAGGGGAAGCAAGGGAGAAAAAGAGGGAGAGAAACATCAGTGTGCAGGAAAAACATCAATCAGTTGCCTCTTGCGCACTCCCAAATGGGGATGTGGCCCGCAACCCAGGGATGTGGCCCGCAACCCAGGCATGTGCCCTGACAGGGAATCACACCAGCAACCTTTTGATTCACAGGCCGGCACTCAACCCACTGAGCCACACCAGCCAACACAAGGAAAAGACACACATGTTATTCAGCCATCATGGAATGGGGGCTTCCCTTTAAAATGTGGCCAGACACTTCCAACCACCCCAGGATGTCCCAGGAGAATAACATGAACTGTGGTCACCCACTTCTGCAGGACATGGCGCAGCCCGGCCAGCCTGGCCATGGGAATGGAGACTGAGTAAGGCACGGGGGCTGAACCCAGTAGGTGCAGGTGAAAAGGGCAGCTGGAAGAGGCGAAGAGCCAGGCAGGACTGGTTTACAAAGGTTTCCAGGAGCCAGGACTGCTGAGGGCGGGGTGGGGGGCAGTGGGTTCCTGTCCTCCCTGGCTGGATTGAAGAGGAAAGGACCAGGGGTGGTCTCATTTGGAAATTGCTGATCAGCATCCCTGCAAACTTTGGATGAAGACCTGAAAACCATGAAAGACAGAGGAGGAAGAAAGGTGACACTTCATCTTGGGGGCACAGAGTAAGGCACCCCTGGGTTGACCAAGAGTGAACCCCAGAGCCTGCAGGACATGGAGGACCCCAAATTTAATAAGAGAGCTGTGTCCCTGTATAGTGGGTGGGGGGTGGGGCTCTGCATCTCCTTCTGACTACGGGACCACATGGTAGGACAGGTCCCAGGGCATTTGCATCTACTGCTGGAAGGATTTCATGCTCTAACATAGTTTCCGCAAAATGCTTCATTTCCCCAGAAGGCAGCCAGGCATCCTCGGTTATGAGAGAAGGAGATAACTCCAGTGAGACTCTTCGCTGTGTTGTTTTGTCCAAAATACAGCTAAGATGCTGAAGGAAATGCCCAGCCCGCGATACCCCTCCCTCCAGGCCTTCCGGCAGCACCTTCCTGGGAGCTCCCTGCTTGATTTTCAACTACAGGGCCTGTGTCCTCTCCCTCCACATCAGTCACTCCCCGGGACCCTGGCCCCTTCTCATTGCCCCTTTCTGTGCCCAGTCCACCCCTTCTCCTGTGCTGTGAAAGTCCCGCCACATCTCACCTTAATACCTGCCCAGGCCTCCAGAATCATTCACCTCTGCTCCCTGTGCTTCCAAACCCCTGCCTCACGGGGACTCGCCCTGGCCTTCCGCTGCTGCACGGTCCTCCAGCTTGTGGACAAAGCTCATCTCAGGGCCTAGCGCTGGCTCTTCCTCTGTCTTCTTGCTCTTTTCTCCCCCCAGGTAACATGGCCCCTCACCCACTATCACTCTGCACTTGGTTTTCATGTTTCTTTCCCATTAGGAGTCTGTTGTCCATCCCCCATCCCTAGGCTCCAGGAGACCAAGACAGGTGGTCTGACCAAAGGGTCTAGAAGCAGTCTGACCCGGAGGGGATGCCAGCGGTTGCTCTACACATGCCGCACACATACACATGTACCCACATATGAATGCACACGTGGCACACATAGGCACAAACAGGCTCTCATGTACACACACATGTGCACGGTGTTGCTTCTGGCTAGCCTGGCAGCCTGGCCTGGAGGTGGCAGGGACCACCCAGGACACCAGAGTCAGGAGGGCCTGGGCTCTGAGAGAGGAATATTCAGAGACAGAGAGACAGAAAGAGGCAGAGAGAGACAGAGAGAAAGGGAGACAGAGGAGAGACAGAGACAGACAGAGAAACAGAGACAGAGGGAGACAGGGGAACAGAGCCCGAGACGGGGGGAGGGACAGAGAGAGCCAGTGTCTGCTGCCCCCAAGGCCAGCTTGTGAGATGAGCCCTCTTCCTCATGAAATGCTCTTTCCCACACAGGCTCAGGTGAGGCTCTGGGGCATCTGGGCTCTGTGGGAAACATGCAGCAGGGCAGGCAGTTGCCTGTGGCCCTGGAAGCCCAGGTCGACTGCTGTCATCACACTGGAAAACCAGCAGTTGATTAAATGTTCCCTGAGAAAGTTTTCATTTGTGTTTTTATTTCCCAATCGCTTTAACCCGAGGGAAGAAACTGGAGTCAGGGCTCTCTGGTGGGGCAGTGGGGTGCCTGCCAGAACCCTCCCCCTCACCCCAGCAGTGCTGGCCACACCCAGACACACCTGTGGTTTCCAAGGAATGGATGTGCAGTCACCTGGGAGCAGGACCAGCAAATACTGTGCACTTCTGTATCCTTTAAACTGAGGGAGAACAAGTCCAGGAGTGCACACAGCTCCTAACTGCAGAGTCTGATGAAATTATGTGCATATATACCCCTACATACGTAGGGTGGGGCAAAAGTAGATTTACAGTTATTCACATGAGAAATAATACAATAATTAATAAATAATAATACAAGAATAAACTGCCTCGTGTACTCTACAACTGTAAACCTAATTTTGTCCTACTCTGTACTCATGTATTCATCTTTCCAAATCAGGATAGACTGAGGTGCCCGCACCCCAGATGCCCCTCTTGGTCAGTGCCTGGCCCAGACATCCCACTGTTTCATTCCTGTCACCTGAGCCAGTACCTGCTGCTCCTTAGCTTCCAGAGAGAGAGCCACACTGGCCACTGGCTGGCCTCCTTCCACCCTCACAAACCCGAGAGACCGCCTCCTGGGATGTGACGTTCACCATCCTGTGGCTGACCGACCTGAGGGCGTTTCCACTTGGTGCTGTGGTTGGCACAGCATGGGGGCCATGTGTGCTGGCCTGTTGGCCTCTCGGCCTCTCACACATTTACTCTGGGTGTCAGACTTGGGTGGACATGGGCCCAGGGATTGGCGTGTATCCTGCTTTGGTGGATGTGCACAGCAGATTACCCCATCCTTGATGTCACTGTGTTTGACCCTTGTCCTCTCCCCAGCCCCCGCCCAGTCCTTGGCCCTTGGTCCCCCCACCGCCTCTGTCCTTGGCTTTCCGTCCTTGGCCCCTGTTCTTGGCACCCCCCTCCGCACCCGGCCTCCTCAGCCCTCCGCACACCAGCTGTCCGGCATCTGCAGAGTTGGCTTGCTGTGGTTTTAGTTCATGTTTGCCTGATCATTAACCTTATTGAGCACCTTCCCACATGCTTAACGGTCACTCAGAAGTCCTCCCTTGGGACGTGCCAGGTCGGGCCTGTGACTACTTTTAGGTCTCCCTGGTCCAGGCTCTGGACATCTCCTGTCAGTTCTGACATCTCCCCAGACTGGGCTGGACTCCTCCCTCCAATGGTGCTTTCAGATGAACAGACAATCTTAATTTTAATAAAGTCCCATTTATCCCGATTTTGCTTTTATGAGAAGAGCTTTCTGTTTGTTTGAGAAATCTGCCCCCGGGTCATGAGCATATTTTCCTGCTTCCTTTCAGAAGTTTTATGCTTTTCACATTCCCATTAAGGTCTCTGATCCATTTTAAGTTTATTTCTGTGTTTGGTGTGAAGTGTGGGTCAAGGCTCATTCCTCCCTCCCATGCAGATATTCAGTTCAGTTGTTGAAAAGACAATCCTGCCCCACTTATTCGCAGGGGCGTCTTTGTCACGAGCGGCTCTGTTCTGTCTCACTGCCTCAGCCTTCCCTGCGCCAATGCCACACTCTCCGGGGGCAAAGGCCAGCACCGCTTCCTCTGCTCCAGCCCCGAGCAGGACCGTGAGCAAAGGCGCTGGGGCCCTGAATAGGCTGCCCTGTGGGTCCACCTCACGCGGTGTGAGATGTCAGCTCCACGGCGCACCCACGGGCTCAGCACCAGGCTCCACAGAGGGCCCCTTATGAGCCGTGGGGATGTCCACAGTGCCTTCGGAAAGAGGAATGCATTGTTTTCCAGGAAAGCATTTAATGAGACTCACCAGCCAAGACAGTATAAGAGAAATAAATAAGGCACAATCGGATCCTTTATTCTACAACATTCCCGGCCCCACTGTTTCTACAGACTACGTTCTGGTATGCTTTTCCTGCCCGCCCCCCCTTCGCCTCACGCCTCTTCAGCTCTCACGGTGAGCAGCCTGGTATTTCCCTTTGACCATAGTGTTTATTAAATATCGATTGCAGTAATAAGAAACGATTTGTACCAAAGTCAAAAGGAAAAGAAAACAGATCAAGTAAACCAGAACGTTTTTGACTTGCTCCTGTTTTAAAAGGCCGTGCCCATGAAAACAAAGCAGACATTTGATGTGCAGGCTGTGGAACGGCGAATGGCCATTCGAGGGGTGGGGGAAGAGTGGAACGTGGTTTGAAAACTGCTTTTGTCATACTTGTCTCGGTGAGGCATGCCTTGGCAGTTCTTTGACAAATGCGTGAAAAATAAGATAGTCAAGACCAAGTGCCTGAAAGAAAATTGGGTCCTTCAGGGGGAAGCCACAGAACTCCATGAGGAGGCCCCCACTACCTGCCCCTCCCCACAGTACCCCACTGGATGGGCCAGACATGGAGGGTCTTGGGCCTTCTGGGCCACTTGAATTGTTAGCTGAATCTGCGTTGTTGTCAGGAGAGTGAGGGCTGACCATCGGCAGACCCAGGAGGACTGCTAGATGGACCTCATTCCTGGCCTACCAATCATGGTCTTGCTGAAGTCATGGATCAGTTAATAGTTGTTTGCAAACTCCTTTATATTTTAGACATGTTGTCAATAAATAAAAATAGTATTACTTCCTCCTTTCTTTTTCTTTCTGTTTCTTTCACTTGTTTTGTTGCACTGGAAGGAACCTCTAGTAAAATGTTTAATTTATGTGGTAAAGATTGGTATTCACAGCCCTTTGTGTGAAATCTCTCAACAATTCAGCATTCTGCATGTTGTTTATAGAAATTGTTCATTATATAAAGGAATTTACTTGCTTTTCTTTCATTTGTTAGAGTTGTAAAGAATAGGAGTTGATTTTTTAAGAGCTTTTTACCAGCATCTGTTGAGAGGATTATTTTTATTTTACTTGGTTATTTGTGACATACATTGGTTTATTTTTAATGTTTTACCATTCTTGCACGTCTGCATTGTACCCCAATTAGCTGTGTTGCAGTTTATATTCCATTGACTGTGATTTACTAATTTTTAGAGCATATTTTTGTCCATATTTTGACAGGACGTTTTGTCAAGTTGTATTTTTCAGACTTCGTTTAATTTCTTTAAATTGTTGAAATTATTGTCATAAATTGTTCAGAATACTTTTTTCTTTTTTTACTATTTAACATCTGTGAGATCTTTCATGAAGTTTCTGTTCTCATCTTTGATATTGTTGATTTGTGCCTCATTTTTCCCTTGATCAAACTTTCTAGGAGTTTATAATTTTGTTTTTAACTATTGTATTTTAAGCAAACAACATTTGGCTGTTTTTTTTTTCTTGTGTAATGCTTTCTATTTCATTAATTACTGATGTTGTCATAATTGTTTTCTCTCTTCTAATTTATTGACTGTAATAATATAATTTTGTGTTCTTTTTCCAAGTTCTTGAAAAACATACCAGTTCTTTGATTTGCACCATTTTTTGTAATATATGCATCGAAGGCTGTATACTTTCTTCTAAGTACAGCTTTTCTTGTCAGTACATCACACAAGTTTTAATACTTTATATTTTCATCATCATCCAATTCAAAATATTTCCTAATTACCATTGGAGCCTCTTTGATTGATGGAATATTTAGATATTTATCACTTTATATTCGAACATTTAGGATTTTTCCGTGTATTTTTTCTTCTTCTAAATTAAATTTATTGAGGTGACATTGGTTAATAAAATTATATAGGTTTCAAGTATACAATTTTGATACATCATCTGTATATTGTACTGTTTGTTTAACAGCCAAAGTCAAATCTCATTCCATCACTATATATTTGACCCCTTTGACCCTTTATTATACCCCAAACTCCCTTTCCCTCTGGTAACCACCATACTGTGATTAATGTCTATAAGTTTTTATTTGTTTGTTTGTTTGTTTATCTTATTTGTTCATTTGTTGCTTTCAGTTTACCATGTCTCTTGTTGTTATTGATTTCATTGTGATCATAGACTATTTTCCCTGTGTTCTCAACCCTCAGCAATCAGTTGAGGGTTTTTACTGGCCCAACATGTCATCAATTTGGGTTTATTGTCCTTATGCACTTGAAGAAAAAATGTATACTGCTTCCATATATTAGATTCAGGGTTCTGTGCATGCCAACCAGGTCAAATTTGTTTACCATGTTTTTCAAATCTTCAACATTTCTATTGATTTTTGTCTGTTTGCATGGTGTATTTTCTTCCACCCTTATGTGTTTATGTACTTAAATTTACGTGTCATCTGAAGAAGTGAAGTATGTTTTGTTTTATTTTCATAATGCAGCCTGACAATCTTTGCCTTCTAATTAGAGCATTATATAATTTAATGAGGTGATGAAATAATGACTACATTATTTTATTGTAAATGATAGTGTTTAAATTTACCATATGACAGTTTGCTTTGTAGTAGCCTCTAATCCTTTTTTATTCTCCTCTCCCAATTTCTGACTAATCAAATATGTGTTATTATTTCCTCCATATTAGATTTTTATTATTCTTTCACTGATTTCCCAAAAACATCTTTTAAAAATTTTTTGTTGAATTATAGAAGGTGTACGATTCTATGACACATCACCTGCATGTTGTGTTGCATGTGCACCACCCCAAGTCAAGTCTTCTTCCATTTATTATTTATCCCTCGATACCCTCGTCTTCCTCCCCCGACTACTCCCTTTTCCCTCTGGTGA
>PVJD01019363.1:0-11915 GCA_004026545.1 Mormoops blainvillei | reverse complement strand
GGGCCTCTTTGGGTCCAACTTGTTTGGGACTCTCTGTGCTTCCTGGACTTGTATGTCTACTTCCTTCACTAAATGAGGGAAGTTTTCTTTCATTATTTTTTCAAATAAGTTTTCAATTTCTTGCTCTTCCTCTTCTCCCTCTGGCATGCCTATGATTTAGATGTGGGTATGTTTGGAGATGTCCATAGGCTCCTTATGCTATCTTCATTTTTTGGAATGCTTTTTCCTTCTTTCTGTTCTGGTTAAATGCTTATTTCTTCTTTGTGTTCCAACTCATCAATTTGAATCCCGGCTTCATCCTCACTACTGCTGGTTCCCTGTAGAGTTTTCTTTATTTCACTTAGCGTAATCTTCATTTATTCCTGGGTCTTTTTATATTGTTGCCATACTCCGTGAGTTCTTTGAGCATCCTGATCACCAGTGTTTTGAACTCTGCATCTCATAGGTTGGCTACCTCCTTTTTGCTTAGTTCTTTTTCCGGAGTTCTGTTGTGTTCTTTCATTTGGGCCATATTTCTTTGTCTCCTCTTGTTGGCAGCCTCCCTGTGTTTGTTTCTGTGTATTAAGTAGAGCTGCTTTGACTCCCTGTCTTAGTAACATGGCCTATCGTAGAAAAGGCACCTATAAATTTTGTGGGCGGGGACTTAGGTAGTTGCCAGGGTGAGGCAGCTGCTTCATAGCTTTGTGGCTCTGTGTGGAGGGATGGCTCAGAGAGGGGACAGTACCACTGCCTGGTTTCCAGAGGCTTGCCCAGCCCTGCAACTCACCCTGTTTCCAGTTACTTCACTTACTTCCCATACACGACTGGTAGCCTTCTAGCTGTTGTCCTGGTGCTAAATTCCAGATGGGCTGGGTCTGCCTATGTTCTGAGTCAGTGCAGGCCCTTCAGGTGGAGTCTCCTGAAAATCCTGCAGTTTCTTCCGCCACCCCAACACCCATTGATTTTTACAGCCAAAAGCTATGGGGATTTATTTTCCTGGTGCTGGAACCCTGGGCAGTTTTTATTCATGACATGTGAATGTGAGACCACCCATTCTGCTGTTGCTGCCTCTCCACGCTACACACACCATGTCTCCATGCCTCTCTGCCCCTCCTACCCATCTGGATAAATGTGGCTTCTTTAAATCCGTGGTTGCTGGACTTTCATACAGTTTGATTTTCTGACAGTTCTGGGTGTTACTTGTTTTGAGGCCTAGTGGTAATTCTTTCTGTGGTTGTGTGAGGAGGCAAAGCATGTTTAACTATGCCTCCATCTTGACTGGTCCTTCTGATTTTTTTAAAGAGTACAATGATTCTTTCTGTATTTAGTTTTATTGCATGATTTTGATCTGTAGTGTTATTTTTTGGAAAGAAACCATATTCTTCCAGTCTCATGTCTAGTTTCATGTCACATGATAATGATGTTTGTGTGCAAAAAAAAGTCCCATTTGTTTTGCAATGTTTGAAAATGGCTGTATAGTTATCATCAAACAATAATATAGAAAATAATTTGCATAATAATTGAATCCTATAATCAGTAATATCTTTATTTGGGAAACATAAAATTGAATTTAGAAGGAAAGAAACAAAAGGACAGAGATAGCAGCCTCAAGTTTCAAAGTGAAGTATTTAAGAAATTTTGTCTTGTTAAAAAATTCAGAGGAAAAAATAAATTGAGTTGGGAAGAGGACTGTATAATTGGCTGTGAAAGTGGTCATTTGTTAAAAATAAGACAGACCTTCAGAGGAAGGAAATGTTTGCATTTGGGCCAATAATTTTTTTAGGGAAATTCACAAGTATTTCAAGGACAGGACTGTGAAAATGGTTGCATCCAGCCTCAGTCTAGAAAGTAACTGAGCTAAGTGAGGACTGAAAGTTTCTAAGCTATCGGAGAATGTGATCTTTCTAATGATTCAGAAGTGCAGTTTTGTACCCAAATTTAGAATCCTTAGTAAATTACCAATATTGAGGGGGTGCGGTGAAACCTTGGTCATGGGCACAGTTAGTAGCAGCATATCATGGAAGAAACATGACAGGATGAAACAGAAGAGATTCCATGTTTGGAGGAGCTCCTAGCCTGGTCCACCCCTGCTACAGAGAAAGGACGGTCCCAAAACTCATCAGGGCCTAGGTCATGGCCCTGACCCCTGCCTCCTGGAGTATGAAAAAAGGAAAGAGAAAGTGGGGAGATGGTGTTAGTAAGATGAACTCTGGTCTTTCTCACAGTTAGGCCTGGATAGCTAAAGGGACAGTCAGCCCTGACATGGAATGTGGGGGATCCCCTAGCGTTACATGGGATGTGTCTTCTAATGTGTGTTCATAGATTCTGATTCCAGCTTTGAAAATCACACCTGACAGCCAGAAAATATCTGCATAAAATCTGCCTTTCCTGATTATGAATTTGTGTTTGGGGATGAAGTTAAAGCATTTGATTATCTTCAGACATTTGTAATCATTATGAGTTGTATGAAGAATAAGGTTAGGAATGAATTTGGCATCTGCTAATAACTCATTTCAAAATTAATGAACTCATATGGCATAAAGGTTTTTCTTTAAAATACTTTAAAAATATTCTCTGATTATAAAGTACATGTTTTTTGTTTTAAAAAAGACAAAATACAAAAGAAAATCACAAAGAAGAAAGTTAAAACCATCTATAATTTTATCACCTAGAGATAACATGCTACATAAATTGAATGTACTCTCTATCTTTTCCTTGTGTGTGTGTTTTTAATAAGAATGGGATAATATTAAATGAGCTGTTTTATAACATTTTTGCTTAAAATATCTCTATTTTTCTACATAATTAAATATTGGGGTATATAGAATGATAGAAAAGGATATGTATTTTTCTGGAGTTAGACTGCTTGAGTCCACTATGTAAGCTTTCTGTTTCAGTTTTTCAATCTGTAAAATGAAGAAAATAAGAGGTTTATTTCATAAGGTAAGGTTGTTAGGATTAAGTGGCATAATTCATATAAATATCTTAGAAGAGTATGTAGAACAATTTTAATGACTGTATCATGTGTATTTTTGTATATACATTATAATATATTGAAGCAATTTTATTCGTCTTACGGCATATATGTTGCTCCCAATTCTGGCTGTTATTGCAATCTTGATTTTTAATATACTGACAAAAATTGCCTCAAAGTCATATCAATAAATAATTACTAAGTCTATATTTATAAGTACATAGAATTAAGAATTAGTAATATTCTTCCAGATTAGAGCTCCTGGTAATTCTGAACTCCGTATGGGCTAGTATCGAGCTCCCTGATGCCAGCCCATTGTTTAGCACATCATTTAGAAACTAAGAATAATGCTTGGCCAGCAAGAGAAATTACAAAACAAACAATTTATCCAAAAAGCTTTTAGAAAAAAATTATTTTTCTAAAAGAGATGACACAAAAATCTTTCATAGTTTCCATCACTGGTCTCAGTTATAAAACCTAACAATAAATGGAGAATTATGTAGAGAAATTTATTGACCAGTGCACCCAACAAAAGCAGAATATATATTCTTTTCAAATCATACACAGAACATTTACCAGGGAAGATCATATTCTGGGCAATAAAAATGTTTCAGTAAATTTAGGAATAATCAGGTCATACAAAGTATGTTCTCTGGCCACAATGGAATTAAATTAGAAATCAGAAATAGATGTGTATAAAATCTACAGATGTTGCCTGGCATCAGTAATCTGTAGGTTGAAGAAATTAATGCAGGCATGAGAAAGTTTTTGGAACTGATTGAAAACAATAACATCAAAATTTATAGTATTTAAAGTAATAGGAGGAAAATTTATACAACTTGACATCTATGTTAAGGAAATAAAGATTTCAAATAAATGTAAAGGATCTAGGATTGCCAAAACAATTTTTAAATAGAACAATGGTAGGAGCCTAATCCTACATGATTACACTCTAAAGCTGTAGTAATCAAAAGTGTGGTATGACACAAAAATTTAATTCATAAAATAAAAAATTGATAAATTAGACTTCATCAAAATTAAAAACTTCTGCTCTTCAAAAGACACCATTAAGAAAATAAAAAGATAATTCAGCAGTTGTGGGAAAATATTTATAAATAATATTCTTGATAAAGAACTCGTGACCAGAATAATATATGGAACTATGAAAACTCAGTAGTAAAGAAAACAGCAACCTAAGAAAAAAATAAATGAAAGATTTGAATAGGCATTTCACCAAAGAAGATAGGTGGTAGCTACCTAGCACATGAAATAAACTCACGCCTACCACAGAGAGATATTTCTGCTTATTTATCCAAGATAAAAGACAGACATGTACGTGACTATTCATAGCAGCTTCATTTGTAATGTCCAAAATATCCACCAACAGGTGACTCATTAAACAAATCATGGTCTGCACATAAAATGGACTACTATTCAGCCATAAAAAGGACTGAATTTTTGATCCACCCATCAACATTGTTGAATTTCCAAATATGAGGGGGACCCCCCCAGAAAAACTCAGAATTATCTTTTGGAGGGCGGGGCCCCTTGCAGTACAGGCGTCCCCCCGCTAGGTGAGTGTTTTAGGAACCCATCTCTACCAGTGTACCAGCTGGCATTGTTGTGAGAGACTGCGTTTGGCTTCACTGAATTTTTTTTTGAAGACCTTTTCAACACGTTTGCTCATTTCCTGATAGTTGATTTATGAGCACACCTTCACACACAGTGCAGTGTTCAGCAGTTTTTGACCAAAAAATAGACATGACCCCCATGCCCCACCTGCCCTATTCAGCTGATCTTGCCCCGAGTGATGTTTTTTGTTTCCCCCATGAAAAAGTCCTCAAAGGGGAACATTTTACCGATGTGGGAGAGGTGAAATGAAACGAAAAACGGCAAAAGCAATAAAAGGCATCAAAATTGACAAGTTCAAAACTATTTTGAGCAGTGGAAGGAGCATCTTGATAGGTGTATTGCATCAAATAGTACTTTGAAGGGGACTAAAGTTTAAATATAGATGAATAAATATACAATTTTTAATAAATAAATTCCTTTTGGGGAGGTCCCCCTTCATAATTATGCTGATTGAGAAACTTAGACAAAAAAGAGTACATAGTATATGATTCCATTTACATGGCATTCTAAAAAAATGCAAACTAATCTAGTGATAAGAAGCTGATAAGTGGTTGCTTCAGAATGGAGAGAGGTGTAGAGGGAAGAATAAACATGACAAAGGTGCAAGAGGAAACTTCTTTTTATCCCCTCTTTACCCTCTTCTATGTCCCCTCATCCCCCTTTCCCTCTGGTAATCACCATACTATTGTCTGTGTCCTGTGCCTATGAGGGTTTTTTTTTTAACTTTGCTTAACTCCTTCATCTTTTTCACCCAGCCCCTCAACACCCCTCGTCTCTGACAGCTGTCAGTCTGTTCTCTGTATCTATATTTGTTTCTATTTTGTTTGTTAGTTTATTTTGTTCATTAGATTTCACATGTAAGTAAAATCATATGGTATTTGTCTTTCTCTGTCTGATTTATTTCACTTAGCATAATACTCTCCAGGTTCATCCATATTGTACCAAAAGGTAAGATTTTCCTCTTTTTTTACTGCTGAGTAGTATTCCATTGTGTAAATGTATCACAGCTTTTTTATCCACTCATCTACTGATGGATATTTGGGCTGTTTCCAAATCTTGGCTATTGTAAATAATGCTACAATGAATGTAGGGGTGCATATATTCTTTCAGATTAGTGTTTTGGATTATTTCGGATATATTCCAGAAATAGGATGGCTGGATCAAAAGGCAGATCCATTTTCAATTTTTTGAGGT
Organism: Mormoops blainvillei; assembly: GCA_004026545.1. Taxonomy (NCBI): domain Eukaryota; kingdom Metazoa; phylum Chordata; class Mammalia; order Chiroptera; family Mormoopidae; genus Mormoops; species Mormoops blainvillei. The sequence goes on along the minus strand of PVJD01019363.1, from coordinate 6,136 downwards.
TTCTCCAAACTACTTTCCACAGTGGATACAAAAATCTGCATTCCCACCAACAGTGCAAAGGGGGTCCTCTTTCTCCATGTCCTCACTAGCATTGGTTAATTGTTGATTTATTGATGATGGGCATTCTAACAGGTGTGAAGTGATATCTCACTGTGGTTTTAATTTGCATTTCTTTGATGATTAGCGATGTTGAGCATCTTTTCATGAGTTTATTGGCCATCCGTATGTCCTCTTTGGAGAAGTGTCTGTTCAGGTCCTTTGCCCATTTTTAATTGGATTGTTTATTTATTTATTTATTTATGTTGAGTTTTATACATTTTAAAATAAATTTTGGATATTAGCCCCTTATTGGATGTATCTTTAGCAAATATGTTCTCCCTTTCAGTAGGTTGTCTTTTCATTTTGTTGATGGTTCCCCTGGCTGTGCAAAACCTTTTTAGTTTAATGTAGTTCCACTTGTTTATTTTTCTTTTGTTTCCCTTTTGCATGGAACTGTATTAGAAAAAGTATTGCTATGAGAAATGTCCCATATTTTACTGCCTTTGTTTTCTTCTAGGATTTTTATAGTTTCAAGTGTAACATTTAGTCTTCCATCCATCTTAAGTTTATTCTTGTGTATGGTGTAAGAAGGGAGTCTAGCTTCGTTGTTGTTGTTTTTTTTGTTTTTGTTTTTTGTTTTTGCATGTATCCCTCCCATCTTCCCAACACTCTTTATTAAGGAGACTGCCTTTACTCCATTGTATGTTCATGCCTCCTTTGTCATAGTGATTGACCATAAAGATAGGGATTTATTTCTGGGCTCTGTATTCTGTTCCGTTGATCTATATGTCTGTTCGTATGCCAGCATACTGTTTTGATTACTATGGCCTTGCAGTATAGTTTGATATCAGGTAGCATTATTCCTCCAACTTTGTTCTTCTTTCTCAATATTGCTGTGGCTATTTGGAAGCTTTTGTGGTTCCATTTAAATTTTCGGAATCTTTGTTCTAGTGCTCTAAAATATGTCATTGGTGTCTTGATAGGAATTGTGTTGAGTCTAGATTGCTTTGGGTAGTATGGACATTTTAATGATGTTAATTCTTCCTATTAATGAACACAGTATATGCTTCCACTTATTGGCATCATCAATTTTTTTCTTCAGTGTTTTATAATTTTCTCAATACAGATCTTTTACATCCTTGGTTAAATTTATTCCTAGATATTTCATTTTATTTGATTATTTTATTTTATTGGTGCAATTGTAAATGGGATTTTTTTTTTTTTAGTTTCCCTTTCTGGTAGTTCATTATTAGTGTATAGAAGTTCAACTGATTGCTGGATATTTATTTAGTATCCTGCTACTTTGCTGAATTCATTCATCAGTTCTCTTTGTACAGTGTCATTTCTTCTGCAAATAATGACAGTTTTACTTCTTCCTTTCCAGTTTAAAGGCCTTTTATATCTTCTTCTTTTCTGATTGCTGTGGCTAGGTCTTCCTCTACTATGTTAAATAAGAGTGGTGAAAGTGGACATCCCTGTTATCTTTCGATCATAAGGTAAATGCTTTTAGTTTTTGCTCACTGAGTGAGATGTCAGTTGTGGGTTTGTCATAGATGGCCTTTATTATGTTGAGGTATATTCCCTCTCCTTCCACTTTGCTGAGAGTTTTTATCATAAATTGGTGCTGGATTTTATCAATACTTTTTCCTCATCTATTGATGTAATCACATGGTTTTTATTCTTCATTTTTTTATGTGGTGTATCATGTTTATTGATTTGCAGATATTGTACCAACCTTGTATTCCAAAAATAAATCCCATTTGATCATGGTGTATGATCTTTTTAATGTATTACTGAATTCAGTTTCTAGTACTTTGTTGAGAATTTTAGCAACTATGTTCATCAACGAAATTGCCATGCAGTTTTCTTTCAATTCTTTATCTGGTTTTGGAATTAGGTTATTGCTGGCTTCCTAAAATGAGCTTGGGAGTCTTCCCTACTCTTGAATTTTTTTGAAATAGTTTGAGAAGTAGAGGTATTAGTTCTTTGAATGTTTGGTATAATTTACTTGTGAAGCCATTCTGTCCAGGACTTTTGTTTGTTGGGAGTATTTTTTTACATTTCTGCTTCATTTATTAGTTGTAATCTGTCTATTCAGATATTCTGATTTTTCCTGATTGAACTTTCAAAGGGTGTTTCTCAAAATTTATCCATTTTGTCCAGATTGTAGTTTTCATAATATTTTCTTATAATCCTTTGTATTTCTTTGGTGTCAGTTATTCCATCTCTTCTCTCACTTCAGATTTTATTTATTTAGGACCTCTTTTTTTTTTTTTTTAAGGATGAGTCTGGTTAAAGGTTTGTCAATCTTTTCATCTTTCAAAGAACCAGCTCCTGGTTCCATTGATCTTTTGTATTGTTTTTTTTAAGGCTTTATTTTGCTTATTTCTGCTCTGACCTTTATTATTTCCTTTCTTCTACTCACTTTTGGCTTCATTTTTGCTCTTTTTCTAGTTCCTTTAATTGTAAAGTTAGATTATTTGAGATTTTTTTGTTTCTTGAAGTAGGCCTGTAATGCTATGAATTTTGCACAGTGTCCCATGGTTTTGAGTTTTGTTCTCATTGTCATTCATGTAAGATATCTTTTGATTTCTTCCTTGATCTCATTGTTAACCTATTCATTCATTAGTAACATGTTATTTAGCCTCCATGTCTAGGTGTATTTTTCACGGAGGAAACTTTTAGAGGTGATGGATATGTTCATTATCCTGAATATGTTGCTGATTTCACAGAAATATCAAACATCAAACTGTATACTTCAAATAACTACCATTGATTGTGTGTCAATTAAGCTTCAATAAAGTTGTTTAAAAAAGAACAAACTTGTGTGTGACTCCTTTTGAACTCTGTGCTCAGGTTTCACACACTTTTTGAACTGTCTCGGTTTGTTGAGTTAACCATTTATCATATATAAAATATGAAGATTCTTGAGCTTCCCGCATAGAAACATTTTCGGCGGCTGCAGATGGCCTCCCAGCGCGCTTGCTCTCTCGCTGAGGACTGAGCCCGGGTAGCCAAGGCCCCTCCATTCTTTCTCTAGGTAATGTTGGAAAGCACAGAATAGCCGTGGACGGGGAGCCCCTGGGGCTGAAAGCACTTGTCATTCAACTTTTTGATAATGGACACATATTATTTAGGGTCTGGTAAGCGTCAAGTGTGTATTTGCACACGTTAATGAATCCAGTGGAATCACAGTGTCTTAGCTATGGCTATTGCAACTACTCAGAAATTTATTTTGGCTTGGCATTTTATAAAGAGCCCCTAACTCATTTTACTTTTGCTTTAAGATCCAAGGTGCACAATCCCAAGGCAAATAAATTACCTACTCAAATTCTTGACTGTTTTGCAAGCCCCTGACAAATGAGTGTGACTATCTAAAATCTTGGCCTGTTAGCCTAAGCCTCAACTTTCTATCACTGCAAACTCCTTGTATTCTAAGTTACAAACCTACAGTGAGGTTGGTTGTCTGGGTCTTCTGTGTCCACTCTTGTAACCCTGGTTTTTGCTTCCAGATGCCCGCCATAATGCTTCTTGACTCTGTCTACCAGCAGCTCCCCTGAAAACAAAACAAAACTGCAACTAAAGATACCACAGGCTAAAATTACCTTTTCCGAAGTACTCAACCCTGGCTACACACTAGGATCTCCTGGGGAGATTTTTAAAGCATGACGGGCATACCTCAGACCAATTAAATCAGAACCCCTGAGGGTGAACCCTGGGCATGAGGAGTTTTGTTGTTGTTGTTGTTGTTTTCTAAAGATCCACAGAGAATTCTAATGTGCAGTTAGTTGAGAAGCACTGCTAGGTTGATGGTATCATCTTCTTATGCAGAAAGTCAAGACTTTCTTAACATCTGAAAAAAAACTTGACTACCTTTGTTTTAACCTCTACAGCTACAATTTTCCTGAAAGCCCATGTTCTCTCATTGGTTCTGTACAGGTCATGATAGTTGAGGGAAGATTTAGCCTGTAATTAAGAAGAAAATGAAACTTAATTTCTGTAGAAAATTATACTGTACAGTATTGTAAATTATACTTTTCATTGGGAAATTATGAAATAAGAATTTGTCATTGGCTAGAATAATATAATGTTTAATTTTTTAAATTACATCATTAAAAGACAATTAGCTGAATAGGTAATAATTTGGCTAATTGCAGTGATTAAATGATTGCTTCCATAATGTAAATTACTTTCCACTATAGTCAGTGATCTAAAATATTTTCTAAACATGTAGTGGTATTTTAAACAGCAGATGATTTTATGAGTAAATTGCCTATATTTGGTTGATGGACTCTCTGTGACCAATTTGTCAGCTGCACCAAGGAAGATACCAGAGGACCAGTCATCCAGTGTTGCAAGGATCTGTCAGAATCTCTGGGTCTTAGCTGAGCTGGTTGGCATTCCAAGCATAGTTCCAAGGGGTGTGGGGAAAGGGGATACTTGCCCGGGGGCTCATTTTTGGTGTGCTAGATATTGTCTTTGTGTCTAAAAAAACTCGGAGTCTCAGTTTTTTCATCTGTGAGTAAGGGTAGGGGATAATGAAACCTGCCTTGCAGGATTGTTGCTACTATATGCATAGTAATAAAGCTCTTAGTGTAAAGCTCTGGCATACAGTTAATGGTCAAGAAATGAGAGCATTAATTTTAAATTATTTTCTTCGCACCAGAGCTTGCTTATATTGCTCCTGGCCCTTTGTTCAGCTGGCTACAGACAGGCCTTATGGATACATAGGGACACTGCAGGATTGGCTATGCCACTCAATTCTGGGTGACAGTTCCTGATGCTGCAAGATGGAATGGCAGGTTAGGATGGGCCTAGGTTTATTGGTCTGGATCCCCACTCTGTTGTGCAAGGCTTGGGAACTAGGCAGGCTTAAGTCTGTAGGGAGAGGTTGTCTTCACATTCAGCGTTGAAGGAGAGCCTCACAGACCCAAATCCAGAAAGCGATGCCTACAGATCTAACAGTGGGATTCAAACCAATTGAACAAACATTCCTACAGAGATTTGCTATCTACTTCCTCATGGCAGTTAGGAAAAAAGTGTTTTTCTTTTTTATGTTAGGTAACATTTTTTACTTTCTGACTTTCCATTTCTCTGACATTTCACCCAATAATTGAAATTGAGCCAGATGCTGTGCATCCAAGTGGAGAAGAACGAAGTAACTTATCATTGAATTGCAGAATTGAGACCTAGAAAGGTTCACCTAGATTGGTGGTGCTTCTTAAAATGAGTTCTCAGTGTCCTGAGTGAAGTGATTTGGGGACTAACACAGCAGAAGTGCAGCGGGACAGCATGGGATCGAATGGATAGGGCTCTACGTGCAACCTGCTATTTCCCCACTTCAGATTAAGGGAGTCCACTTTGATCTGTTTTATATGTTGGGGTTTTTGAATAAAATTCCACTTATAAATAAGGATTCCAGTACTAAAAATAGTTGGAAAACTAGAGAGTTAGTAACTCTTTCATTTTATAAATGGAGCTTAGAGTGGTAAAATGACTTGTTTGAAGTTATGCATTTAAAAACTAATAGAACTAGACTTCTGCTCTAGTTGGAGGCATAGGTAGACACGCATTGCCTCCTCGTGCAACCACAAAAAGAATTACAACTAAACCTCAAATAACACCCAGAAGCGTCAGAAAATTGAACTGTATGGAAGTCCGACAACGAAGGATTTGAAGAAGCCACAACCATCCTCATGGGTGCCTGTTACTGGGAGTCAGATCAGCTCTACCTAATACACAGAAACGAACACAGGGAGGCTGCCAACAAGAGGAGACAAAGAAATATGGCCCAAATGAAAGAACACAACAGAACTCCAGAAAAAGAACTAAGCAAAAAGGAGGTAGCCAACCTATGAGATGCAGAGTTCAAAACACTGGTGATCAGGATGCTCAAAGAACTCACGGAGTACGGCAACAACATAAAAAGACCCAGGAATAAATGAAGATTATGCTAAGTGAAATAAAGAAAACTCTACAGGGAACCAGCAGTAGTGAGGATGAAGCCGGGATTCAAATCGATGAGTTGGAACACAAAGAAGAAATAAGCATTTAACCAGAACAGAAAGAAGAAAAAAGCATTCCAAAAAATGAAGAT
>PVJD01019362.1:0-11917 GCA_004026545.1 Mormoops blainvillei | reverse complement strand
GAGTTAAGGGAACTGCAGGACAACACGAAACATAATAACATCTGTATAAAGGGACACCAGGAGGAGAAGAAGAGGAGCAAGACATGGAAAACCTGTTTGAAAAAGTACTGATGGAAAACTTGCCTAATTTGATGACAAAAAAAGTCACACAAGCCCAGGAAGCACAGAGGGTCCCAATCAAAATGAACCCAAAGAGGCCTTCTCAGAGACACATCATAATTAAAAGGGCAAAATTCAAAGACAGAGAGAGAACCTTAAAGGCAGCAAGGGAGAAACAGGAAGTAGCATACAAGGGAGCCCCGGTAAGGCTAGTAGCTGACTTCTCAATAGAAACACTATCAACCAGAAGGGAATGGCAAGAAATATTCCAAGCAATGAAAAGCAAAGGCCTGCAACCGAGACTGCTCTACCCAGCAAGGCTCTCATTTAAAATGGAAGGTGACATAAGGAGTTTCCAGACAAAAGGAGGATAAAAGAATATACCTCCACCACACCAGCATTGCAAAACATGCTAAAGGGACTGCTTTAAGGAGACCAAGAAAGAGAGTGAGAGAGAGAGGAACACAGGTACAAAGAGTAAAATGGCCATGAATAAGTACCTATCAATAATAACCTTGAATGTAAATGAATTAAGTGATCCAATCAAAAGACATAGGGTAGCTGAATGGGTAAGAAAATATGACCAACACATATGCTGCTTCAAGAGACCCACCTCAGAAAAAACAACCTATGCAGACTGAAAGTGAAGGGTTGGAAAAAAAATATTCTAAGCAAATGGACAGGAAAAAATAGCCAGAATAGTAATATTTATATCAGACAAAATAGACTTCAAAACAAAGGCCATAAAAAGAGACACAGAAGGTCACCTTATAATACTCAAGGGAAGAATCCATCAAGAAGACATAAACATTGTAAACCTATATGCACCCAACATAGAAGCACCCAAATATATAAGAAAAATCTTGGAGGACTTCAAAAAGATATTCACAGCAATACACATATAATAGGGGATTTTAACATACCACTGTCAACAATGGATAGATCTTACAAACAAAATACCAACAAGGATATTGTGGAACTGAAGGACACACTAGATCAAATGGACTTAACTGATATATACAGAAACTCTCATCCCAAAGAAGCAAAATACACATTCATTTCAAATGCACATGGAACATTTTCAAAGATAGACCACATGATAGGACACAAAACAAGCCTCAACAAAGTCAAGAAAATTGAAATAATATCAAGCATTTTCTCAGACCACAAGGGCTTGAAACTGGAAACCAACCTCAGGGAAAAAACTCAAAAACATTCAAACTCATGGAGACTGAATAGCATGCTATTAAACAATGAATGGGTCAATAATGAGATCAAAGAAGAAATCAAAAAGTTTCTAGAAACAAATGAAAATGAACACACAACAGCCCAAAACCTATGGGACACAACGAAGGCAGTCCTGAGAGGAAAGTTCATAGCAATACAGGTCTACCTGAAAAAGATAGAAACATTTCAAATAAACAACCTTATCCTATATCTTCAAGAACTGGAGCACAACAAACAAAACACAGAGTGAGTAGAAGGAAGGAAATAATCAAGATCAGAGCAGAACTGAACGACATAGAGACTAAAAGGACAATCCAAAGGGTCAATATATCCAGGAACTGGTTCTTTGAAAAGATAAACAAAGTTGTCGAGCTTTTAAGCAAACTCATCAAGAGAAAAAGAGAGAGAACCCAAATGAACAAAATCAGAAATAAAAGAGGAGAAATTACAATTGATACCACAGAAATACAAAGCATTGTAAGAAATTACTATGAACAACTATATGCCAAGAAATTTGAAAACCCGGGTGAAATGGACAAATTTCTAGAAACATGTAATTTTCCAAAACTGAATCAAGAAGAAGCAAAAAGCCTGAAAAGACTGATAACACCTAGTGAAATTGAAGCAGTAATCAAAAAACTCCCAGCACACAAAAGCTGTGAACAGGAGGGTTTCGCAGAATTTTACAAAATGTTTAAGGAAAAGTTAACCCCATCCTTCTCAGACTATTCCACAAAATCCAAGAAGAGGGAAGACTCCCAAACTTTTTTTTATGAGGCCAGCGTCACCCTCATCCCAAAACCAGATAAAGATACAACAAAGAAAGAAAATACAGGCCAATATCGCTGATGAACATAGACGCTAAAATCCTCAACAAAATACTGGCAAACCACATCTAGCAATACATTAAAAAGATCAGACACAATGATCAAGTGGAATTCATCCCAGGGATGCAAAGATCATACAATATTTGCAAGTCAATAAACATAATACATCACATAAACAAAAGAAAAGACAAAAATCATATAATCATATCAATAGACGTAGAATAAGCATGTGATAAAGTACAGCACCCATTTATGATTAAAATACTCAACGAAGTGGGAGTAGAGGGAGCATACCTCAACATAATAAAGGCTGTATATAAGAAACTACAGCCAACATCATACTCAAGGGGAAAAAACTAAAAACTTTCTCACTAAGGTCAGTAACAAGAAAAGGGTATCCACTCTCACCTCTTCTATTCAACATAGTATAGGAAGTCCTAGCCACAGCCATCAGATAATAAAAAGAAATAAAAGGCATCCAAATCAGGAAGGAGGAAGTAAAACTGTCACTATTCGCAGATGACATGATAGTGTACAAAGAAAACCCTGAAGACTCCACCAAAAAACTACTCGACCTGATAAGCGAATTTGGCAAAACAGTGGGACACAAAGTCAATATTCAGAAATTGAAGGCATTTTTGAACATCGACAATGAAATATCAGAATCAGAAATTAGGGAAAAATCCCATTTGCTATAGCAACAAGAAAAATAAAGTACCTAGGAATAAACCCAACCAAGAAGGTAAAAAACCTGTACTCAGAAAGCTACACAATGCTGAAGAAAGAAACTAAGGAAGACACAAATAAATGGAAGCATATACTGTGTTCATGGATTGGAAGAATTAACATCATCAAAATGTCCATACTACCCAAAGCAATTTATAGATTCAACAAATCCCTATTAAAATACCAATGACATATTTCAGATATAGAACAAATATTTCAAAAAATTATATGGAACTATAAATGAACCTGAATAGTTTAGCAATTCTGAGAAAGAAGAACAAAGTAGGAGGGATCACAATACCTGATATGAAACTATATTACAAGGCCACTGTAATCAAAACAGTCTGATATTGGTATAAGAATAGACACATAGGTCAATGGAACAGAATAGAGAACCCATAAACCCATGTCTGTACGGTCAATTAATATTCAGCAAAGGGTTCAGGAGCCCCATTTTTACTCAACAAAATGGAGTAAAAATAGCCTTTTCAACAAATGGTGGTTGGAGATCTGGACAACTATATGCAAAAAAATGAAACTCGACAACCAACTTACGCCATACACAAAAATAAACCCAATATGGATAAAAGGCTTGTTATAAGACATGACACCATAAAAGGCCTAGAGGAGAATATAAGCAGGAATATTTCAGAGATTCCATGCAGGAATATTTTCACCGATATGTCCTGTAGAACAAGGGATATAAAGGAAAAAAATAAACAAATGGGACTACATCAAATTAGAAAGCTTCTGCACAGCTAAACAAAATATCAGCAAAATGAAAAGGGAGCCAACCATATGGGAAAATATATTTGCCAATGCTACGCCATACAAGGGTTTGATCTCCAAAATATATAAAGAACTCACAGGACTCCACACCAGTACGACAAACAATCCAATTAAAAAATGGGCAAAGGGCCTGAACAGATACTTCTCCAAGGAGGACATACACAGGGCCCAGAGATGCATGAAACGATGCTCAGCATCGCTAGCCATCAGAGAGATGCAAATTAAAACCACAATGAGATACTATCTTACACCTGTCAGAATGGTCATTGCAAGCAAATCAGCAAACAGCTGGTGCTGGTGAGGTTGTGGGGTAAAGAGAACCCTAGTGCACTGTTGGTGGGAATACACACTGGTGTAGCCACTGTCGAAAACAGTATGGAATTTCCTCAAAAAGCTAAAAATGGAACTGTCTTTTGACCTGGCAATTCCACTGCAGAGATTATACCCTAAGAATCCAGAAACACCAATTCAAAACAACCTATGCACCCCAATGTTCATAGCAGCTTTATGTGTAATAGCCAAGTGCTGGAAACAGCCTAAGTGCCCATCGGTGAGTGAATCAAAAAACTGGTACATTTACACAATGGAATACTACGCAGCTGAAAGAATGAAGGAACTCCTACCCTTTGTGAGAGCATGGATGGAATTGGAGAATATTACACTAAGTGAAATAAACCAGGCGGTGAAAGACAAATACCATATGACCTCACCTATAAGTGGAACCTAATCAACAAAACAAACAAGTGAGCAAAATAGAACCAGAGACATGAAAATAACAAATGAACTGACAGTGACCAGAGGGGCAGGGGAAGGGGGATAATGGGGGAAAGAAGTGGAAAGGTCAAGGTACATGAATAAAGAACCCATGGACAAAGACGACAGGGTGCGGAGGAGAAATGAATGTGGGAGGTGGGTAGGGCAGGGGAGAGTAATGGAGGAAAATGGGGACAATTGTAATTGAACAACAATGAAAAAAAGTAAACAAAATTATGAAGACCTTCCCCTCTCTCCCAGATCTATCTGTATGAGTAGAAATGAAGCCATCATAGGGCAAGGATCTCTTAGAAAAGTTCCTTGGAAGGTAGAACTCTTCCCCGTCCCCTCTCAAATCACAGCAGTTTAGCGTAGGGGTTATCACAAGAGCCTAACTGAGTTTAAGCATTTCCCCAAATCTATCCAATCGTCCGGGATTCTTGCTTTTCAACGAAGATTTCTTTATAGAATGACAGAGAAAATGACATAGAAAAGACTATGAAGACTGGCCTTAATTATAATGAAAATCTCTCCTTCCCCTTGATTGTTCGTTCTCATCAGAACTTGTCCTTTCCCACCAGCCCATGTATTTTCTGAAGCTGAACATCCTTTAAAAAAATTCCAGAAGAATCTTGCAAAATGTCAATCTATTTTGGAAGCAGCAGAGCATGACTACCTTATTCTGCATCACAGTTAGTTTAATGTCGACTTAACTTTAATTTGAGATTCATGAAAAACAGTAACAAAAGAACCTGACTTTTATTTTTTTTAATCCTGTAAAGGTAAGCCATTCTTTTTATTGTGTAATTACTTTGTTTTCACTCTTTATATTTGAATATTAGGACTTGATATTGAAACAGAAAATTCAGGTCCTATACACAAAAGAGCGGTTTCTCCTGTGTAGGAGAAATAATTGTTGTAACTATGCAGGCATTTAATGGCTCAGTTTAGTCAATAATTAACACTATTTGTATATAAATGGAAAAGTTGGAAGTTTGAAAATGGGGTCTTACATACCAGAAGCAGCTTCCAGATATGTTTTGTTTGGCTTACATAGAGCTTTTTGAAACTGTGAGCTAAATGCCAATATTTAAAAATCAGATTTCAGATAAATGTCTAGCTTTTTAGTTTTTCTGGAAACAAGGCAAGATCCGGCCGTGCTGTGCTCCCAGTTCTGCCTGACAACGAAGGACCCCTGGGAGTCCTCTGGGAGGAAACCTGTGCCCTGCAGATCACCGCAGTCCCTACCACTTCCTGTTATTGTGCATGTGTGGGAGAGGCTGGCTCTGTTCACTGACGCTTACCTGCCTTTCCCCAGCAGGCATTTCGGTTTTTATCCTCGACTTTGAATTTCGTATTTCCTGAAATTTCCTCATGCCATTCCTGTTGCTCCAAATTTATCCCTACACTTCTTCCTTTTCATTTTCATGCTCCATTTCTTGGTGCCACTGCTATGCCTGCCCAGGTCAATTGCAATGTGGGTATTTATGCTGAGGTCTTTCAAAAAAAGTTTTGTGCAAACATACATATCTGGCACAAGAAACATTGTTTTGCCTTGTGCTTAAAAATGAAACCAATTTATACTTAGTACCAAAGAGTTGTGAAGACCCTAAAAACCACTGCTATTTGAGACCTGACTACAGTTCAACTTGCACTGTTTCGCCCTTTGATGACAGGTGCAGCTGCCATAGACACAGTTAGCTCTATTTTGGGAATCTTTCTATAAGCACACAAATTATATTCTTACTATTATTAGTGTGCTTTCTCTAAAAGCAGTGCTAAGGTTCCGAACTTCTTACAGAAGTTCATAAACGTGTTTCATACTAAGTAGCAATTCAAATGTGTCATTACTATAAAAAGCACTTAGCTGGCAGGAATATATTCGGGACACGGAAGAATCATAAGGCAAACTGCTTATCCAACATTGCTGCGTAGATATCTAAGAAACAGGTATCTGAAACTTAGCATGTCTAATATTGCAGGTCTGAGCTCTACCTCCCCAGGCTTTTTTTAAAAATATCATCATGTTCCCTGTCTCAGCAAATAACAACTCCATCCTTTCAATTGCTCAGGCTAAAACCTTGGAGTCATTCTTCGTTTCACTCTTGCCCTTACAACTCACATTCCAGCCACCTGCAAATCCTTTTGGTTATACATAAAAATAAAATTTTAAAAAAAAAGCCCAGAATCTATTCAGTTCTCACTATTACTACTAATATCAACATAATCAAAGGCACCATTATCTCTCACCTGAATTAGAGATATAGCCTATTGTCTGGTCTCCCTTGCCCTCTTTAGTCTGTTCTCAACATAATAGTGATATTCTTCTCTTTCAAAGGTAAGATCATGTCACTCCTCACAATTCCCCAAGCTTCCCATTAGGCAGATTAAAAGCTGAAATCCTTACAGCAGTGAAAAGCTTCTATATGATTTGCATGCTTCCCTTCATGTCCTTGTGTCTCTAAATTCATGTCTGGTGCCCCCCGCCTTGCTCACTTCACTCCAGCCACACTGGCGCTATTGCAGTTCAGCTGCACGGCGCATGCCCCACCTCGGAGCTTTTCTATCTCTTGGGTCCTTTGCCGGAAGTGCTCTTCCCCTAGAAAGTCTGATCGTCTCTTTGAGGTCTTTACTAAGCCTGCTTGGTGAGGCCTGCCCTGACTACCCCGTTTAAAAACTTCTCTCTTTGTCATACCATGCATTCTATTCACTTGTCATCCCTTAGTTCCCTCCACAGTGTATACGCTCCACAATGTATACACTCTATAACATACACACTCCACAAGGGTATGTGCTACACAGTGTATGCTTTATGAGGGCAGGGACTTTTGTCATTCTTTTTTTCCACTGCTGTTTTTCAGTCCCTAGATCAGTGCCTGAGAGATAATAGTTACTCAATAAATATTGGGTGAATGAACTAGGTAGAAATTGCCCGAGGGGGATTTAACGGCAGGAGCACTGGGCGCGCACCCTGGACCCCGACTTCTGAAGGGCCCAACAAAACCCCAACTTAACACTTTTTTTTAATGACACCAAGTTTGGTGTCATATGTGCAATTTTAATTACGTACAAGTAAACAATCAGCGGTAAAACCTGATAGTATGTTTAAATATTTTCTTCTGTGCCCGGGGTGTCAACCAACTTTAATCCGCCTCTGGAAATGTCATCAGCCTAAACTTTTCCCTTTTCAGCCTCATAGTCTGCACGGAAGAATGCATGCTTCCAATCGTGAGCATATATATATTCTTTTTAAAAGGTTAGAAGCTAAAATAAAAAGTTTTCTTACATTTGCTAGACATGACAAGCAATTCCTGGTTTATCAAAGCAAATCATCCTCACTGCTGAATTCCGAACACGTGAACCTTAATCATATCTGCATAAGGGAAAAGTTACCATTTCCAGTTAAGTCACGCTAAGAGGTAAACACATTTGCTCCTTACATTTGCTCCTGTCAACTACAGGGAGGACTCCAATGCATCTTAAGTAAGGCCCTTTGGGGAGGCCTGTTTAGAGACATGTTTCCGGATCTGAGTTCCACTCTGTTAATTCAGCGACATCATTGACTCTGCATTTGTTTTGTTAAATTACTTAAACAAGGAGCCCATTAGACTGAGGTGGCCTGAATGCCTTAGTAGCCTACATTTATAAACAAACCAAAATCTTACCCTGTAAATCCCTCAAGGTTAAGAAATCGAACCTAAGGACATCTGACCACAAATAGCCAAACAGGTTTTTCCAAATAAAGTCAATGCTTAAGCTATAGCCAGTCAGGTAATTTCCTTGCTTCGCTTCTGGATGTTACGTCTCAAAGTCTTTCCTGAGCTCCCGTCAGTGTGGGTGTGTTACTGGAAGGGGAGCCCGGCCCTGCGCGGGTCTGCCTAGGGCCAGTTGCAGTGTGTGGGTCCTTGACATCATGTAGGAAAGATTCCGCAACACAGGTCCAGGTGACTCTGAGGGTGCATTTATTAAATGTGGGGGCAGTGACACAAGGAAGGGCTTAGCATAGAAGAAGCGACAGGAGAGCCCAGGCTGGGCTGCCTGAGCTCACTGGGAGGTCAGAGAAAAGGGGGCTTTGGGGCCATGTTCAGGGGATTAACCCGGGACAAGCTGCCAGCTGCCCATTGCCTTAGAGTTTAGGAGCTACGTGCCTGTGAAGGAAGAAATGGGGGGAGAAGAGGGGAGAGGGAGTGGCTGGAGCTGCTCCCCAGAGGGTGGGGCGGGCTGGGTCCTTTGTTTTCAGGCTTTTCTCTCTCTCTTGCAGGCGGGAACCCTGAGGGGAGGCCTCAGGGGACAGTTTCAGTAGAACATCCATCAGCTCTCCAGGTGTGCCCTTTCAGGTCGCGGTCTCCTCTGATTGGTCCGTGGCAGGGCAGGGGGTCTTTAGTCACTGCAGTTGGTTCTGGCTTCGCCCACCTGATTTTGCTGTTTTTCTGAGCCTGGAGCAGAAAACACAACTGAGGCCTAGTTATCTCCAGGGAGGAAAGGCCAGGGGAGGAGAGGTTAGCCTGGGGGTGAGGGCCTTGTTTTCCCAGTTTTGCCCCCTGCCAGGCACTCGGGGGCCTTCCTCCCTGGTGGCCATCTGCACCTGCCAGTAAATTGCTCAGCCATTGTGTTCAGCTGTCTGTCTCAGCTTCCCTATTCTATTACCAAGAAATTTTCCTAGCTTCTAACTATCCTGTCTCAGGTGGAACACTCCCAGCCATTTCCATTTGGCAGTGCCTAATTCAATTTTTGCTCTATGCCTCAGTTTATCTTTTAACAGTTCTAACGTTAATGTAGGTTAAGGTGTTACAACTCTTAGGCCTGTACTATTTAAATGTAGCATAATTGTTCTGAACTTGAAAAAATATAGCTGCAGGAAAAAAAGACCAAAAGAACCCAACAGAAAAATCTGCTACTCTGGTAAAAACAATTACAAAACCAAACCAAATGGATTTCATATTGACCATTGTAAAGTTTCTGTTAACTATTGATTTGTTAGGGTTAATTTAGACACGAGTATGATCATTGTTCATCATATATGCCATCAAATAAGTTAACACAGGGTGTGATCAATTGCCAATGTGATTATTAATTCTGGAGTTGGTGTTCATTATTTCAGGGAATTTTTAATGTTTATTTTTCTTCAGAGCACCATGAGACAAGCAAAACTGGGGGCTGGTGATTAAACTGTTAACCTGTGGAATCCAACACTATCTCCTTGTAGAGAGAATTGAGTTAAATTCATAGGACACCCAATAATAATAGGTAATGTTTTCAAAGCTCTCACCCTGTACAGGCGCTGTCCCAATGGATTTATGTATATTAACTAATGACAATGCTATGAGGTGGAGACTGTTCTACACGAAGAAAAGTGTTTCTCTACCCTCTTAGGGTCCCTGGCTAGGTGAGAAAATATCACTTACAAAGACATTCATAGTAGAAAAGCATGCTAATTTTATTAAAATTTTACATGTTCGTGGGAGCGTTCTCAAGAAAATGAAGACCTGAAGAAATGACCAAAACAGGAAACTTTTATACCGTTTAGACAAAGAAACAATAAATTTGTGAAGAATCGACAAGACAAATGGGTTTTGGCTATGGGTAGTATGTGGTGAAGATGTAACTTGGAAAATAAGGATGAGTTTAACAAGGTTTGTTTGTACAGACTTCTTGACCCCGAATCCCCCATCTCTAGCGATAAGAATGTGTTCTTTCCCCCTGGTACGGGGATGGCATCTTTCACACAGGAGTTTTAGGACCTGTTTCAGGGGGAAAAGGATGAGTAGAGAGGTCAGGGTGACCTTCTTCCTTCTGTTATCTTTTTAAATTCTTTCAGCTTAAGATTTTAAATATACCAAAGTGCCATATTTTGAGGTATGGTGTCTTGAACCCCATTGCTGTTTTCGTCTCCATTTTACTGAAAAAGAAACTGAAGCAAAAAGAGGTAAAGTAACTGGTGTATGGCCACATATCTAGTTAGTTGCAACTCCTGGTTTGTACCCAGGTAGTCTGGCTCTAGAGTCTATGCCCTTAACCATTGCTGTATTTTTAAAAAAGAGAATAATATGTGGTATAATAAGAAAATATTGGTCTTTGTCCCTGGTTTCTGGGAGAGCTCCTAAAATCCTTGGAATTTCTTGTGAGATAGGAGTGCCTCGTTATTCGTTAGGGGCCCCTTGGGAGGAGCACACCTGAGTTTATGCTAATCAGGGGGTTTAGAGTGATCAAAAAGGAGAAAGACACTCTGGAAGTTAAGCTCTTAACCTCTGGGATCCCCCACAATCTCCAGGGAGACATTGTAGTGTCAGAAATGAGTAAAATCTGTAGGATACCCAGTAAGTGTCTGCTGAGAATTGGAGAATTACTTGGTGGTGTTAGAAAACACCCCAGAAATACAAAAAAAGATCTCATATAATCAAGTTATTTAGTATTATGCTGGAAATACAAAATAAAATCAATCCCTTGCAGAATCAAAAGAGCTGTTTTGAATTTGACAGCCTTTGAACAGATAGATTCAATTAAGAATATAAAAATCTAACTTCAAGGAACAAAACCTCTTATGGAAATACCTTTCATCTCCTCACAATCTCCAACTCTCTGATATGAAATCCCAGAGTGACTAAATACCATGCTACATCAGAAAGGTGGTAAAAGGGCATAGCAGGATATTCTGCCCCAGAGATATTTTTACTGAGGTAATTACGTGGACTCTTGTGACACCCTTGGTTAGACATACGGAGAATATAGCATGGGGTAGGTATTCATCCTCAGCCACCCCCAGGGCAGTATAGGACCCCAATGACCCAATGACGGATGGCTATCCTTCCCAGGCAGAGAGAGCCAGGAGTTTGTAAAAAACATAGTTTTACCTCTTTGTGCATTCTAGTCACACATATCAAACATGCTTTCAGAACACACACCAGCTTGCTTCTGCTGTACATTTCTGAAGCAACAACAAAGTGTACCAACACTGAGAATTGTAAATGTATTCCTTTTCCTTCTCAGCCAGCTTTTTGAACACTTTTTAGTTATTAATTTTGAGAACTAAATAAATTGAATTTCTTTAAATTATTTAATTTAATGATTTAGAAAATATAATTTTAAAAAGAAAAATAAATACTTCGTTAATTTAAAAAGATTTCCATATCTTTTTCAATGTAAACATGGTGATTGACTTTGGAAAAAAAACTCTTTTAATACCTCCTATTCTTATGTTTAAAACATAGTTTACTGACACACTTAAACGCTTTTTTCCCCTAGATATACCATTCCACTTTTCCTGAAAGCACAAAGGAAAAGCATTTTAGTTACAGTGAGCACTCCTGAAAGGCCAGTTTAACACACTGAGAGAGTCAGAGGACGCAGTGATCTTTCTAGGATGTAAACCTGTCTGGGTTCAACTTCGTTTCAGTGTTTCCATGGCTTCCTACTGATTTAGGATAAAGTCCAAATCCCTTGGTGTAGTGTTTAGGGTGAACAGGCGCCACGTTCTGCAGAGCTTTGAACGTGCTGAC
>PVJD01019361.1:0-11921 GCA_004026545.1 Mormoops blainvillei | reverse complement strand
TGTCTATTTTCTAAATCCTTGCTTTCTCCCTCCATTTCCCTCTCTCTAAAAATAAACAAACTTAATTTAATTTAAAACAAAAACAAAAACTTGTCCGGCCTCCCTGTGTCTGCACACATGGTCCCTACCTGAAATACCCTCTCCCCTTTCTCCAAGAACCTACTTTTTCTTCTTCTTGGCACCACCCTCATTGGTCATCTTGCCACAAGGTCATCCCAACCTCCACAGGTGGACACAATGAGCCCCCACGGAACTCCCACCTCCGACTCTTCTCCTTTGTGCTGTGACAGGGCCAGGAGCACTTCCCATGCTCACGTCATGCATCCTATGGACCCCTGAGTCCCGAGAGGCAGGCAGAACGAGATCGCTGTGCTTCTCAATGGCCCCATCGTCCCACCCCAAGGGCCTGGCACCGGACGCTGGTTGTGTGTGATCAGAGAACCAATAAAGGAAGGACAGGTAGCTACACAGCGGACACTGCTTCTGCTCCCAGGTAACTACTGTGCACATGACAAGGGTGTGAGGAAGTGCACATTTACAAAAAATCCCACTGTGTATCAGTGCAAGTTTTTACTTGCTCTAATGTGTGGGTTACTCTCCTAGATTTTTTGATTGTTAAAAAAAAAATTCACATAACCTAAAATTCACCTTTTTAGCCATTTTAAAGCCTGGGGCCAGAGGACTGTGGCCCTTCTGGTCCTACCAGATCCTGGGCTGCGGGACAGACCCAGGGTGACCAGCGTCCTGCACTGACTGTCAATGCAGGTGAAAGGTCGGAGCCCATCTCTGCCCAGGCGTTCCTGTCCACAGCACTCATCTGAACCCCGGTCAGTTTCCTGGCCTCCAGATTACCTGAGGGCATAGGTTTCCTCGTGTCCACCAGAGGGTGACATAGGGACACACAGCGGTACCTACACCCACCCATCCCTTGTCCCCCTGAAACATACACACACACACACGCACATGCATACACAGAACACCGCTAGACTGACTGACGCACAAATGCCCTCCACTGCCTTGGTCGTGGAGTCAGACGGTTTTAGCAGGAGAGTGACCACTGTCCTCAGACAAAATAATAGACATGCCTTTGCTGGAAAAATGGTCCTGACTCAGGAGAGGTGACATCTGTCTCAGTGTGCACCTGCCAGGGAGAGCTGAGCTGAGGAGACACCTGTCCTGTCTGAGAGGGGCGGGGTGAGTCTGCTCTACGTGCAAACCCAAACCTGGCAGAGCTCCTTCTCCTGGCTCCGCCCCCACAGGTGAACAGGCCCAACAAGCAGCAGCGCCTTCCTCCTGCTGGGGCCTCCCTGGGCACCAGGACTCGGGTCCAGGCCGGGCTCACTCCGACACAGAACTCTTGGGTGGTCTCTGTTCCCAGAAGTCTGCAGGGCCCTTCTTCAGACCAGGCTCGTCGCTGTCCACCTCCTCTTCTGCTTGGCGCCTGCCAGGGGGCTCCCCTCCTCTGGAGGGTCTCCCTTCTTGTCCTCCCCCCTCATTCCCAGGTCCACCATGCTCTCCTGCTCACATTTACAGGGAGTGGCTTTTCAGTGGACCTTGACCGAGGCAGCCGCCACTGCCGGCACGTCCCCAGCCCCAGTTCAGGAAGCAGCTGATGGCAAAGGCCCAGAGGACACCCACATCCTCCCTCCCCTGCCTCCGTGCACTGTGACCTCTGCTGCCTGGGCCCGAGCCCCCTTAACGGCCAAGGCTGCAACACAAAGACCTCACACTTCCTGAAATGCATAGGACATTCCCAAGGGAAACAGACACCCCCGGACAGCGAAGCCTCCAGGCTGACCACGTCAGGCCGCCGGACAGCCATGTCCATGGGCTTCTCCTCACCTGGCTCCCTGCCCTCAGCCACTCCAGGAGCACCTGGGACTCTGGGGTCCATGGGCTGGGGTACCCGAAGGCCTTATCACAGAAATGCACCTCCAAGTCCTCCCCTTCTCAGTTCACCAGGTCACTGCTAAGCCTCACCTCTGTGTCTATCTCTTCTGACAGAACCAGGAGGTCTGGGCAGCAGAGAAGAACCCGTTTATTCAGAGAGGGAGGAAGGGATCCCGAGCCGTAGGGAGGTTGGCATGGGGTGTGGATTTATGGTCTCAGGCCTGCCCAGCCACTGCGGGAGAGTCCAGAGGGGGCACCTTTCGCCGTGGCCCTGAGGCGCGTTTTGGCCCAGGGCCCAGCGTCCTTGAAGAGCTGCGCGACGGCTGTCCTCTGTAAGGTCAGACACTACACCGGGAGCTGCTGCCACCGGCAGGGGAAGCCTGAGCACAGAGCAGGTACCTGTGTCCTGAGGTGGCACGGCGAAGGGGCAGCGCTAATGACCAGGGGCAAGGTGGGCCGCGGTCACTCTAATGGGCAGGAGATTAAAGCAGTAATCGGAATGGCCCGGCTCACACAGAGCAGAGGCTTCGGCTAGTTGACCATGGCCTTTCTAGAAACGAAATGGGTAGGAAGCCTACTAAATTCTCACTCGACCTGTACAAGCAGAAGAATTCTAGGCCAAGCGAACAAAAGTCTAACTTGAGTTGTAGGAACAGAGTGTCGTTGACCCTCAATCAGTCCCCAGGCTGGGCCTGTTTACAGACCCTGAGCCCCTTCCATGGAAGGAGCACTGGGACCCCTTGAGAAAAGACCTCGGCACACTACCAAACATTTATACTGCTGTTTTTCTCCGGCTCTTCCCCAGAGAAACCTGTACTCTTTTACCAGGGTATCAGTGCTCTAGGAAAAAAGAAATAATCTGACCTTTGGGGGGCCACTGGACATTGGCTCTAAACTGACACTAATTGCAGGAAACCTCAAATGACACAGTGGCCCACCAATCAGAGTAGGACCTATGGAGGTCAGGCGATCAATGGAATTTCGGCCCGGGCTCATCTCCCAGGGGCCCAGTGGGTCCCCACACCCGTCCCATGGTGGTTTCCCCAGGCGCCGAGTGCGTAACTGGAAAATGTGTCCTCCACAGCTGGCGGAATCCCCACACTGGTCCCTTGACCAGTGGAGTGAGGGTTGTTATGGCGGGACAGGCCCAGTGGAAGCCACTAGAATTGCCTCTGCCAGGAAACTATAAGCCAAAAGCACCAGCACATTCCTGGCGGGAGTGCAGAGACCAGTGCCACCGGCAAGCACTGGGAGGTGGCCAGGGTTGTGACTCCCGCCATACCTCCGTTCCACTCTACCTGTGCAGAACAGATGGGTCTTGGAGGATGAGAATGGTCGCGCCTTCCTTAACAAAAAGGGTACGTTCTGAGCACTGCTTCCACCAGGAGACGCCACGATGACGCCACTGGCGCGTCAGGGCCCCTCATCTCAAGCTGTCCAGAGACTGCAGACCCTTGGGGAGCGCCAGTCCCAGCGCCACCCTTCCTCCCTCACTGGGGCCAGGGGTCGGAGCAAATGAGAGGCTGCCGGGCCCTGGGACGGTGAGGGGCAGGGACCACAAGGGCGGCCGCCCGGAACGGGAGCAGGCGGGGTCGCGGGCTGAGGTCGCCGGCTGAGGCCGCCCGCCCGCAGAGGCCCGGGACAGGCAGTACAGGACAGAAGCCCCAGGGACGGGGAGGGGGACGGCGAGGCGCGCAAGCTTTATGGGCGCTGTGCCTAGGCCCCGGGTGGGACTGTGCATGTGAAGCCATCTCAGGACCAGGGATTTCACCACACACAGCTCATGGGGACAGAGCGTGCCGACGACAGCCCCGGATCCACCTGGACTCGACCCTGGACAGCTCGGCCACGCACACGGAGAGCGTGCGCGGCCCAGGCCATGATGAACTGCACGGGAAGCAGCTCCCACTAACTGATCGGGATCACAGAGAAGTGTGTGGTGCTGTGCGTCCCCAGAATCAGGGTTCCCGTCCTGGGCTCCAGGCCCCAGGAGGGAGAGGAGATCATGACTTGTCCATCCTGCCATCTCTGCTCCCCTGACAAAGACCTTCTCCTCCCGACATGCCTGGTTCCCTGCTCCTCTCCACAGACCCACCACCCTGCACTCCAGCCCCACACACCACTCCACCCAGGGCCACCCACAGGGTAACTTGCTGGAGGCAAACACAAACTGATGTACATGCCTGGAAATATGAGCCTGGTAACATCTCACTGAGGGAAGAGGCGGGGCCAACGTACGTACAGGAACAGAGACTAGGACTCACGGACCTGGCACATGACAGATATGACCTAAGAGAAATGTCTACGGTCACCTGTCAAACACGGTGATTGCGACACATCCCGTCATGGTCCACCAGAGGGCGGCAGAGATACACCACAGTCAGGAGCCACCGCAGAGGCCTGTTGCACACCCCAGCCTTCCGCCTGGCAGCGGCACCCACGGGCCGGCCCGGCCCGGGGACGTCTGACCCTCCCCAGCATCCCTCAGCCCGCCGTCCTCCTCAGTCTCCATCCTCCCCCTATAGGACTCCGTCAGCTCCGCCATCCAGCCGGGCGCCTGCCAAGCAAAGGCTGGCCCTCTGCAGGCAGCTCCTCTCAGCGCACCCTCCACATCCTTCCAGGGGTGGACGCCCACTCACGCTTCGGTCACAGACAAAAGGGCACTTTCTCAGAAGTGCTCTCTGTGATCCCCAGACCAGCTGAGGCTCGAGAGCGTGCTCCAGACGTAGCAGACATTTGCCCTTCCAGGCCCTTCTCTCAACAATTAACTCCTTAGTTCCGTGACTTCACCGAGTGACAGTCTCTTTTACAAAATAAACTCTTAAGAGCACAGGGCCCACGTATGTCCTGTTCTCTGTGGAGTTCCCAGGACCCAACACAGGGTCAGACACGTCACAGAAGTTCAGTAAATACTCATTAGATGGGTAAGGAAACCGCACAATAGATATGTCGCCCATGCGACACCAGGGGTCAGAGCATGCTCCTTATGTCACGAAGGCATTGGTGTCAGCGTGGGAAGAGGCCACAAGGGCCTGAGGCTGTCACAGGGACAGGACTTTACCCTCTGTAGAGTCATCATGAAGGACAGGGACCACCTAACAGAGAGGGTTTGGAGACCCCTTCATTCCCAGAAAACAACATTCCTCCCCATCTCCGCCCTGTGAGTGACATCTCCTAGGGGGCAGGGCTGGGCAGACAGCCCGAGTCCTTCCTCTCCTCACAGAGGCCTGACGTGGTGCAAACTCTGGGCTCTCCGCCCCTGCTGAGCCACCATCAGGGAAGGAGGGAGTCCATCCTGACCACAAAAGAGACGGGGGCGACTTCCCATCCACAGGGTCCCTGGTCCATGGGGACACCTGCCTGTGGTCCCCAGGACACATCTCACCAGCCAGCCCATGGTGTCCCGGGGAACAAGGCGACTTCACGTGCAGCCTGGGACAGCAGGACCCAGGATCTGGGGTTGCTTCCATCTCAGAGGGGCTGGGGGTCCCACAGGGCCTCCCCATCCCCTGCCCAAGTCTCCACGTGGAGCTGCTCCAACTCCTGGGCCCTGTGGGGAGGCCTCAAGCAGATGACAGACAGGGACACAGATGACGTGGTGGGGGGCACAGGGCAATCTGTGGACCAGCCCCCCAGGCTTGATCCCTCTCCTGAAACACTCAAGAGACCCCTCCCCCGGCCCTCCCTTAGAAACCTCGGGGACAAAGAGCTCCTCCTGAGACAACACATCCACCAGGGGGACAGTTCTCCTGACACTGGATCAGGACTCCTCTGGACAACGCCCGTCCTGTACCTGGGCTCACTCTGCCCTGGGATGGACTCGGGAAGCCTGGGACTCACAGTGACCAAGATCTGGGCTGACTGGCCACCCATCCTGGCGCTCAGAGCCCACCTCTGCTCAGGGCTCAGGGTCAGCTCCCGCCCTCTGGAGCCTGCTCAGCTTCCCTGGTGCAGCCCCTAAAATTGGCCGCGGTTCTCCTTCATGCCCTGCAGGTGGCAACGTGAGACACACAGACAACAAATAAGAAACTAACACAAGAACCTGGCTTTGTCTAAGGAGGCGGAGTTGGAGCCTGATTTCCTTCCATACCACAGACTGCTCTGGGCCCCTCCCACCTGCCTGCTCTGTCCCACCTGCCCCTTCTGGGGGCCTGGGAGCACCTGCTCCGCCAGGGGTCACACTGCTGCTCCCCACTCCCTGCCTGACACCACCTTTGGGCAAGGCTGCGTGAATGCAGGGAAGTCCCCCAGGCAGAGGACAGAGGCTACTCCCACGGTCAGGGAACACATGGACAGGATCAACCAAAAGACACAGGGTGGGGGGATATCCCTGAAACTGTCCCCTGAAGACCCGGGGACTCACAGCCACCAGACCGCCCATCAACGTCCTTATTTCCAGGACACCCTGCCCCTTCACACCCGGGAACTGCAGGTCCTTCTGAGACACCCAGTCCTGGGTCTCTGTCTTCAGGAGTAGAAGCCAGGCTGGTGACACCTCAAGACGGAAATTAGGCCCCCCCTTCATTTGTCACCCAGCTTGTCCCTTTCTCACCCCAGAATCATCTTTGTGAACTTCCTGCTAGGAGGAAACCCACCTCCACAGAGCATTCAAGAACTTGGGGAAGACCTGGTGCCCAGCTGGGTTTAGTGTCACCAACAGAAATAACCCTCAGGTTTGGGGACCCCCGAGGCGCTCTATGTGCTGCTGACAGGTCCAACACCAGGACACAGCAGAGACCAACGCTGGGGTGAGAGGGCTGTCCTCTCAGGTATAGGGGTCTCCATCAGCCTTGCTGCTGGAAGCGTGTTCCCACACTCTTGAGATTATTTTAACAAACAAATGTAGATGTTTACAAGAAATGTCAAATGAAACATTCTAATGGATTGATTAATAAGCACCGGTTTCTCACTTCTGTGTTTGGTTCACTGCTATATGCCCGGTTTCTGAAAATGGCTTGGGAGAGCAGTATAAGCTCTGTAAGTATTTGGTAAATGAAAACATAAAGTGAGCTCCACAGGCCGTTAAGATCAACCACCCCTGGGAGCTTGTCGGATGCAGAGTCTCTGGTCCAAGCATCCCTGCCAAGTCAGAATCTGCATCTTTTTTAAGGTTTTTTAAATTTATTTTTAGAAAGGGGGAGGGAGAGAAAAAGAGAGGGAGAGAAACATCAAGTGTGGTTGCCCCTCGTGCGCCCCCAACTGGGGACCAGGCCCGCAACCCAGGCAGGTGCCCTGAGTGGGAATCGAACCCGCTACCCTTTGATTCACAGGCCGGTACTCAGCCCACTGAGATTCGCCAGCTGGGGCAGAACCTGTATTCCCTCCCTGTGCACAGTTGACGGGGGACGTCTGCCCACCCCCTAGTTACAGGATCTCAGCCTGGCGGGGCATCCAAGGTAGCTGGACAGCTGTGAAGCAGCATTTCTAAGGAGTCACTTGGGCATCACAATCTTTACCAAATCCACAGGTGATCCAAAGAACAGCAGGATGACATCCCTGTGAGAAGTTTTCCTGATGTCACCCCAGGACTCCTGCTCTGGAAAAAAAAAAAGTTTTTTTTAACGTTATAAAGAATAAGAGAAGTCTAAGGGTGACGCTACTGCGCACCCAACGTGGGGCTGAGGGGAAGATCCCGGCCCCGCTGTCCCAGGCTTGCGAGGGTCAAAACGGGTTGTGCCTGTGCGCGCACGAGTGTTGGGGATGGAGCGGCGGAGAGTCGCTTTGGAAAAATGCAGAGGCCTCAGCACGTCCCAGGGTCTGAAATCTAAATGGAAGATAAAGAGAAAGGAGAAAACGCGGGAGGCGGGAATGAGGGACCTGGGCGTAGACTCCGCCCCAGACCACGTGACTGGGGAGTGCTCCTGACCCGGAGCAGGCGCCGCACCTGGAGACCCGCCACTTCGGGACAGCGGTGCCCGGGAGCATTTGTGGAATCCAAGCTCGTGTCACAGAGGGAGGGACAGAGCAGACAGCTGACGCCATGGAGTCCCCCTCAGCCCCTGCCCGCAGAGGGCGCGTGCCCTGGCAGGGGCTCCTGCTGGCCGGTAAGGAGGGGCAATCCCTGGGGGTGGACGGGAGGATGGGGACAGAGCCTGGGTCCCCTGGGGAGGACAGCGCTCCGAGAGGGGACAGAGGGCTTCTGTCTGTACCCGAGCGGGGAGGACAGGGGAGCAGAGTAGAGAAGGAAGGGGGCTCAGCAACAAAAATCTCACGATCTGGAAGTGGAGAGGGGCAGGAAAACTGCGATTACAGTGAGTTTTACAAGTTATTCATCACTAAGAAATAATTGCTTAAAGCTGGTGATAACAATTTATGTCCGTATCACACCAGGAAAACCAGGGACGCTAAACTTTTTTCTTACCACCAGCCTGAGAAAGATGCAGATACACCCCAGGAGGCGCAGGACCCCGGGGTCACTCACTCACTCCCCCACAGGTGTCTGCATCCTGTTGCAGGCACTGGGGGCACAACAAGGTCAGACAAGCCCCTGCCTCTGAGGATCTCACACGCTACGGGGAGGAGAAGCACAGGAAAGATCTAGATGCGATGTCAGGTACCCGCAGCGTCAGGCAGGGAACCGAGCAGGGACAGGTCAGAAAGTGAAGACAGAGGGTCTTTAAAGGGGGCGGTCAGGGAAGGTGTTTCCCAGGGAGGCTGCTGAGTGTCAGAGGGGGCGAGGGCATTGAGGGGCGAGCCGGGCAGACTGCTGGGGGAGGGGTTTCGAAACAGAAGGAATAGAAGAGGTGCAGAAGGAATGGGGGCCATGCTGCTGACCGCGACCATGAGAGACACGCAAGTGCAAACACACACACTCCGGCGGAGAGATGAACAGGGCCTCTCAGAACCCAGCCCTCGTCTTTCCGTCCCAACACATGGACCCGAAAACTGATCAGCTTCTCTTTCCCCCCAGCCTCACTGTTAACCCACTGGAGCCCGCCGACCGACGCCCAAGTGGCTGTTCCATCGATCAGTGCTGCTGAAGGGCAGGATGTGCTTCTCCTTGGGCACAATCTGCCTCAGGATCCAGGAAGGTACACCTGGTACAAACGGGTACAGATGAACACGGACCAAGAGATTGCATCTTATAGAGTAGACACTCAAGCAAATACCACCGGGCCTGCACACAGTGGCCGAGAGACAATCTACCCCAATGGATCCCTGCTGTTCCAGAAGGTCACCCTGAATGACACAGGATACTACACCCTAGAAGTCGTAACAAAAGATTTTAAAAGTGATAGAGCAACTGGACAGCTCCGTGTGTACCGTGAGTGATGCTCTCTGACCTCTGGGTGCTGGGTGGGGTGAGTTCTCCTTCACACACGGGACTGACAGCCTTCGACTCTGCCTCCGTCCCCCTCTGCGTCACGTCCCAGGCTGGGTTTGGGCGTTTAGTGCAGGACACACACAGTGGAGACGAACTTCCTCAGACCAGAGTTCCCTTCCCGGATTCCAGCCCCGCAGACAGTCACCGCAGAGAGAAGGGCCAGTCTGCTGGGAGTAACTCCGCGGAGGGAGGCCAGTCTCAGTCCACCTCCCTGGGCCCCTCCCCATGACCATGACCCTGAGAAAGACGTGCAGGGCTCAGTCAGGGCCTGACCTGACGGGTCCCCGGGGATCCTCACAGAGGAGCTCGGCCCCAAAGGCCTTCCCCAAAACCCCTGTCCCAGGGATCCTGACTCCGGGAGCTTTGGGGAGCCTGTGTCAGGGTGGGTCTGTACTTCCGGGAAGGGCTGACTTGGGGCAATAGTTTCCTGGGTGCCCAAGGCACCAGGCCCTTGAGCTGCTTGCCAGCCAGGGATCATCCTCAAAGGCCACCTCTGGGCAGGGAGCCTTCACCTGCGACTGTGTGTGGAGAGCACGTGTGGACAAGGTCCTCAGGCCATTAGCTATCTGCCCTGGGTGGCATAAGAGACTCTGGAGTAAGGCCGGCGTCCCCAGGGAGGAACGGAGGAGATGCCGCTTGCAGCTCCTCGTCCACCAGGGATCAGGCCAGGGAGTCCCCTCTCCTGGACACAAAGGATAACAGGGGCTGTCAGCTGGGGCAGCTCCTCTGCTCCAAGCTACAGGTCAGGCAGTTGTGAAAGACTGAAGGCTCATTCACAGGCACGCTGGCCAGCCTGAGACCACTTACCGTCTATCCCGTTTCATTCAGGGGAGGCTGAGTGACAGCGGGTATATTCTCGCAGAGGCACACCAAGGTCTGCCTGCAGTCACAGCCTTGCTTCCTGATGTGCTGGTGTCACATCCAGTAGATATGAAGGAAAGGACTTTGTCTTCTCACTCCCCACTCTACACCTGCAACCAACTCAGAGACCAACATGTAACGAACACCCAGTTTTTTCTGATGAGGAATGAAAGAATTATGGCAAATGAAAGAATGAATGAATGAATGATTCATAATCTCTATAGAGGATAAAACCCAGACGCAGAGTCCTAAGAGGTTTTAGCCACACCTGTTTGCTGTCCTTCCAGAGGCTGAGACCCATGTTCCCATCCCTCTGACCACCTGCCCCGGAAGCCCCCTCAGGAACCAAGTGTCATGGTGACTGTGGGGCTGCCCTGCTGCGAGAGGGTTTTCTGAGCTGCACTGGTCCTGTCCCGGGGCAGCGCTGGGCTCGTGGTCCCTGGGATCTTTCAGGTCACCTGTGAGCCTCCCTGCTCACCAGGGACCTTTGCGGCTCTCTGCGCTCCTTCCGTGTCCCTCACCCGCCTCCTCTTCGCTCCAGCCCCACTGCCCTGCCCTGCCCTGCTCCCTCCACCTGCAGTCTCCCCGGTTCTCCTGCTCACACCTGTGTCCAGGCCCACCCTCCTGGGCAACAGGAGAGGACACAGAAGTCACTCAGAGCAGCAGCACCGTCACTCATCATGAGCCAGGTTCCCGGGTCAGAAGGAGAAAGAGCCTCCGCTGTGCCCCGTCCAGGGCTCCCTCCCTCCCTGATGCCAACAGAAGGAACAGGCCAAGTGACAGGGACATGTATGCCACTGATCTACTCTCTGTACGACTCAACCACAGAGTGAAAGGCGGAGGGACAGGCCTCTGTCCCTAAGCTCACGGGCTCGCTTCACCCCTGGCTCGTGACTCACATCGTCGTCCTGGTGTGAGGCTCCCCTTCCTCCCAGTGGCTCCCGAGACTTTCCCAAGGTGGGGCTGCTCACCCTGCGCCATCCGACTGTTCACTGCCTGTGTCACACACGTGTGTCCTCACGAGGACACCTTCGCCATGGGGTGGGGTCCTCTCAGATGGCAGGCAAGGTCCACCAGCCTCTGTCCTTTCTCTTGGATGCTCTCCAGTTGGAATGAATTGATCAAAGTAGAGTTCTGTTTCCTGAGTTAGATAGAAAAGGAAGAACACATGCCACATGCCCATGTCGGGGCTCCTCCCCACTTCCCCGACTGGCCATAGGAACATGTGACAGGGACCTTCTTCCTGAATTTACTAACACAACACACACCTTTTCCATCAGTTTGGTATCATTCCTCCCTTTATGCAACAGAGACACCTATATGTGCCCTCCGATCACTTCTGTCCTCTCAACAGGACTCACATTTTCTCTCTCTCCCCCCACCCCAGGGAGTCACTGATTTCAAACCCACTGTAGCATCTTCCTTTCATCACAGTGTGGCCCTAGTTGAACTGCAGAACTGGTCTGAAAACTTGAATGTTCCCTAGAGAGATTCCCCCAGAAACTGGTCTTAGATCTTTGGCATGAATAATGATTTTCATGTATTCTTTCTCAACTCAGATTTCTATCTCATAAATGCCAAACACACATCGTCCGTGGGGCCATATTTTCGGCATATTCAAACTCTCCCACTTTCCACAAGTCACCCCTTCTGCAGCTGCTGTTGTCTGGGTATGAGAGGAAGGGTCCCTGCCCGCTGCAGTGAGAGAAGGGACATTGAAGACCAAGGGCAGAGAGCCTGGCCCTGCTGCCAAAGCCAGCCAGCTCCCGGGTCCCTCACCCTTGTCTAAATCATTCCTGGGCTCTGCTCTGCACTTCCTGGGGTCACTGTCTCATGTCAGTCACCA
>PVJD01019360.1:0-11923 GCA_004026545.1 Mormoops blainvillei | reverse complement strand
TTTAGAATGGGAGGGGTAAAGAAAGGGAGGGAAACATCAATGTGTGGTTGCCTCTCGCTTGGACCCCACTGGGGACCTGGCCTGCAACCCAGGCATGTACCCTGACTAGGAATCAAATTGGTGACCCTTTCGTTCGCAGGCCGGCGCTCAATCCACTGAGCCACACCAGCCAGGGCTCTTGCTGCTTTTAACATTCTCTCTTTATCTTTAACGTTTAGCATTTTCATTATGATGTCTCTTGGAGTGGGGCTCTTTGGGTCCATCTTGTTTGGGACTCTCTGTGCTTCCTGGATTTGTATGTCTATTTCCTTCACCGAATTAGGGAAGTTTTCTTTCATTATTTTTTTTCAAATATATTTCCAATTTCTTGCTCTTTCTCTTCTCCTTCTGCTACCCTTATGATGTGAATGTTGGTGCACTTGAAGTTTTCCCAGATGCTCCTTACAGTATTCTCATTTTTTTGGATGGTTTTTTCTTGTTGCACTTCTGATTGGTTGTTTTTTGCTTCCTTATGTTCCAAATCATTGATTTCATTGTTGGCTTCATCCACTCTACTGTTGATTCCCTCTAAATTGTTATTTTAATTATTGTATCTTTTGTTTCTGACTGGATGTTTTTTATGCAGTTGAGATCCTCACCAAGTTCCTAGAGTATCCTCATAACCAGTGTTTTGAACTTTGCCTCTGATAGATAGCTTTCCTCCATTTAGTTTAGTTCTTTTTCTGGAGTTTTGTTCTGTTCTTTCATTTGGGCCATGTTTCTTTGTGTTCTCATTGTGGCAACCTCCCTGTGTTTGTTTCTATGTATCAGGTAGAGCTGCTACATCCCCCTGGCTTGGTGACATGGCCTAATGTAGTAGGTGTCCTGTAGGGTCCAGTGGCACAGCATCCCCTATTACCCAAGCTGGGTACTCAAAGTGTGACCACTGTGTAGGCTGTTTACACCCCCCTTTTGTAGTTGAGCCTTGATTGCTGTTGGCATGTCCAGGGTCAGCCACCAGCTGTGTTCTGTCTGTGGTCAAACACCATTATCTACAAAGTGTTATGCAGATGGCAGCTACTTTTGCTGGTCTTTGAGGTGCCCAGGAGAGGCCAAGCTGTGAACCAAGGCTGGCTGCTGCTGGAGCTGAGCCTGGGGCAACTTAGCAAGAGGTACAGGGCTCACTGAAGCCAGATACTGCTTGTTTAAGAGAATTTAGGAGAATTTGAAGCATGGGCCAAGACAAGATATTTGCATGGAAAAACCACTGGTAACAACTTGGGTGGGTCTGAAGTTGAGTGGATCAGGGCCTCAGGGAATCACCAGGGTGGGTCAAACAGTGTAAGCCAGGTTGATGGGGCCTTAGATATGGTGCCCCCCTTCTAGCTCCGTAGCTCTGTGGCTCTGTGGCTCTGTGGGAGGAGGGCTCAGAAAAGAGACAACGACCTCGGCCAGCATTTCTGCCTGGGAAAAAGCTGCCCCCCAGGTCTTCTCCTGATGCCAGACAATTCACTTCCTCCCCACACATCTCCAATGCCTTTAAATCTGCTGCTCTCACACTGGAGCTCAGAGGAAGTGAGTCCAAATAAGTCCATGTACAGCCATTAAGGAGGAACTACCTGGGAGTCCAGCAGTTTCTGTCTTCCACAGCCTCAATCCCCACTGGTTATTACAGCCAAAAGGTATGGGGACTTATCTTCCTGTTACTGGCACCCTGCACTGGGGTGCCTGGTGTTGGACTGGGAACCCTGGTTCCTGAGATACGGTCCCAATTTTTATCCACCATGCTTGGGTATGGGACCAGCCCATTCTGTGTCTCCACTTCTACTACCAGTTTCGATGTAGTTTCTTCTTTAATTCCATAGTTGTAGGGCTTCCATTCAGCTCAATTTCTGACAGCTCTGAGTGATGGTTGTCTGTAATACAATCTTAATGTAACCTTTAACTTGAAGGAAGTATTGGTTATTGAAAAAATAAACTATCATTTTCCTGGAGTTAGTTTTCCTGGTTCAGTCCAATTCAGTTAGTGTCAGCAAAATCCTTTTAACATCTCCAGGGAGCTGGGGATCTAATAGTGCTGAAGAAATCTTCTCTGCCTCTAATATGCTAGGCAGAGGGATTAGAAAACAGTTGCTAGAGAGAAACAGTAAACTTGACCCCAAGGTTTTCAGCCATCCATTACACAAGATGGTGGTTCTCTTCAGTTTTGGCTTCCATCAAAATCACCAGGAAGGCTCATCAAAACACAGATTGCTGGGTTTCACCTTCAGAATTTCTAATTTGTTATCTCTAGGCTGGAGCCTAAGCATTTGCATTTCTAACAAGTTCCTAGGTGATACCGATGCTGTTGCTTGGGAGTCACCCTCTGAGAACCACTTATGTAGGATAAAAAAAAAAAAAACAGTTTAAAAGAAGCATGACTTTTCCTGATTTGAGATTGAAGAGATTATTTCTATTGGTCTTCATTAAAGAAAAAGGAATTCTGTCATGTGATGCATACTTCAAAAATATTCCCTATATTTTTCAGTGCCTGGTAAACCAGAGCTACTAAACTTGGGTACCTATGCTCAAATCATCCAGGGTGCTTCAGACGATATTTCCAATGAGAGAAAGATAAAGTGGATAAACATTTTGCCTATAACTCAAGCACTAATTCTATTTGTGTATTTGAAAACTGAAAAATGAATAACCTGAATTCTCAACCTATAAGTCTCTAATTGTAGAGGTTTCATATATATGTAGTATATCTGGAAAAAGTCCAGCCATTGTTAATATGAGAATGGTTTGTATGACATTGATGTAACCTGGTAACCAAGGAGAGTGGAGTGGAATGACCAATGGCAACTTCACTGTACTAGTCAGTGGGGGTGGTAGATGCCATTGATTGAGCGTGTGTCCTCTGTGGCAGCCACATTCAAAATGACTGAACAAGTAGAGCAATGAATCTGCACCAAATTTTACACTAAGCTTGAACATTCCTCCATGGAAACTATTCAGATGATTCAGAAGGCCGCAACTATGGGCAACTGGTGATTGGTAGGTTCATCGCAACGACATGCCAGCTCATGCATTATGTCTCATGCAGTTTTTTTGCGAAACATCTAACCACCCAGGTGACTCAGCCTCCCTACAGCCCAGATTTGGCACCTTGTGACTTCCGACTTTTCCAAAAAATAAAATCACCTTTGATAGGGAAGAGATTTCAGAGTGTTGACGAGATTCAGGAAAATATGATGGGGCAGCTGAAAATGATTGGGTGAACTGTGTGAGGTCCAAAGGTGCCTATGTTGATGGGGACTGAGGCATCAATGTCCTCTGTACAGTGTTTCTTGTATCTTGTATCTTCTTCAATAAATGTCTCTATTTTCCATAGCATGTGGCTGGATACTTTCTGGACAGATTATATATGTATGCACACTCTTTTATTGGGCAACAAGATGGATTTCTTTGTTATTAATTAATTGGGTTAGATCAATTTTATGAGGACACAATT
The DNA here is from genome assembly GCA_004026545.1 of Mormoops blainvillei. NCBI lineage: Eukaryota > Metazoa > Chordata > Mammalia > Chiroptera > Mormoopidae > Mormoops > Mormoops blainvillei. Next base: position 8,451 of record PVJD01019360.1, on the reverse strand, counting down.
TGACTTGTGGGCATATTTGGGTCTATGTAATAGTGATTCCTGCTGTCACAGAGCTCTCTGTTCTCCCTCATAATTTCTTGCCCCAAAACCTTATTGGTACAGTTTTCTACTTCAAGGGGAGACTACTATTCAGAATGGCCTCTGCAAAGACCAGCTAGAATAAATACAAACTGTGTAATGGTAAACTCTATAAATAGTAGAAATTCCCACTGAATTTTTAAGTGGAATTTTTTGTTAAGCAAATTCTTACCATGATTAAACTAAAAGCTTCCTAAAAATGGACAACCATGTAGGCTGTTCAGATTTAGGTGCCTTTGTATGCATGAATCACTGTACTTGTCCACCCACACTTGCCTAATATTGTATGCTGTGGTCAGTGTGAAGTTCTACAATTATGATAGATTTAGGCAATTTTGCAGCAGATAAAATGTTTAGGCTTCCTGAATATTGAGGTACAAATTATAAAGTAGGTGAATTTATCTATTATGGCATTTCTCCCTCTCTTCTCAGTAATCTCCCTTTTCTTAGAATTCTAATCATGTGTTCCATTCCCATGGGGTTTACTTTCAACCCTCTGGAGGCTAATCCACCTTAAGATGCTTTAAATCAATAAAGACCATACACTTACCATATGGCCTTGCAATTTCACTCCTAGGTATCTACCCAAGATAAGTGAAAGCATATGTTCACACAAAGACTTGTATGCAAATGTATATGGAAGACTAATTCATAAAAATAAACTGGAAACAACTGAAATGTCCATCATTTAGCAGTTGGGTAAACAAAATCGTTTACCCATACAAAGGACTATCACTCAGCAATAAAAAAGAATGAACTAGTTTTTAATTCAGTTCATTGGTTATCAATTTTACTTTTTATGAGACATAAATATTAACATTCTGTTGCTATTTAGTTGGCAATGTGAAACCCTTTCATGGTCTATAATTTGTAGTGGGAATTGTCCCCCAAAATGCTTACACTTGCCAATTGGAAATTGTATAGTACCAGAGACAAAAATGATTAAGTGCATTTTTAACCATTCCTTTCTCACCTTCACTGTAGGATGGAAATATTGAGAGATGTGGCTTTTCTACATATTAGCAATAACACTTATGAGTTCAGACTGATCACTAATCCCAAATAAAAACAAAATATTGGTGCGCGTTACAACAAGAATGAGTCTCAAGCATACTCAATGAAAGATACTAGATAAAACACATGATTCTTTATCAGATTTTTATTTATTTTTTTAGTTTTATTTTTATTGTATTTTTCCATTATAATTTGGCCCCCTAATACCCACTCCCACTTGCAATCACCACACTGTTGTCCATGTCCATGAATCCTTTTTCCTTTTTGCTCAACCCCTCCACCCCCTAACCTTCCTCCTCACTAGCTGTCATCCTGCTCTCCATCTATGAGTCTGTCCCCATTTTTCTTGTTAGTTCAGTTGTTCATCAGATTCCACATATGAGTGAAATCACATGGTATTCCTATTCCGCTGACTGGCTAATTTCACTTAGCATAATTTTCTCCAGGTCCATCCATACCATTGCAAAGGGTAAAACATTCTTCTTTTTTATGCTTGAGTAGTAAATATCCCTCCCATAGTTGTTTTATCCACTCATCTACTGATGGACACTTGGGCTGCTTCCATATCTTGGCAACTGTAAATAATGCTGCAATGAACATAGGGGTGCTTTTGTTCTTTCGAAGTAGTGTTTTGGGTTTCTTTGGATATATTGCCAGAAGTGGGATCACTGGGTCAAAAGACAGATCCATTTTTAAGTTTTTAAAGATTTTTATTTATTTTTAGAGGGTAGGGAGGTGGGACAAAGAGATGGAGAGAAATATCAGCAAGCCCCCAGCTGGGGACCTGGCCTGCAACCCAGGGCTTATGCCAATAGCCTTTTGTTGTGCAGACCGGCACTCAATCCACTGAGCCACACCTGCCAGGGCCATTTTTAATTTTTCGAGATCTCCATGCTGCTTTCCACAGTGGCTGCACCAATCTGCATTCCCACCAACAGTGCAAAAGGGTTCCCCTTTCTCCACATCCATGCCAGCACTTGTTCTTTGTTGACTTATTGATGATAACCATTCTGACAGGTGTGAGGTGATATCACATTGTGGTTTTAACTTGCATGTTTTTGATGATTAGTTATGTTGAGCATCTTTTCATATATCTATTGACCATCTGTATTTCCTCTTTGGATAATTGTCTATGCAGGTCTTTGCCCATTTTTTAATTGGGTTGTTTTTTGGTTTTGTTTTTGTTTTTGTTTGGTACTGAGTTTTGTAAGCTCTTTATAAAATTTGGGTATTAATTCCTTATCAGATATATCAAATGAGTATGTTCATTCTGTGGGTTGTGTTTTATTTTGTTGATGTTTTGCTTTGCTGTGAAAAAACTTTTTAATTTGATATAGTCCCATTTGTTTGTTTTCTTTTGTTTCCATTGCCTGGGGAGATATATCCAATAAAATATTGCTACAAACCATGTCTATGCTTTGTTGCCTATGTTTTCTTCTATGACATTTATGGTTTTAGGTCTAACATTTAAATCTTTAATCCATTTTGATTTTTTTTCTTGCATGTGGTGTAAGAAGATGGTCTAGTTTTATTTTTCTGCACATATCTGTCCAATTTCCCTACCACCATTTATTGAATAAACCATCTTTAGCTCATTGTATGTGCTTGCTTCCTTTCTCAGATGTTAATTGACTATCAAGGTGTGGGTTTATTTCTGGGCTCTCTATTCTGTTCCATTGATCTATGTGTCTGTTTTTATGCCACTACCATACTGTGTTGATTACTATGGCCTTATAGTATAGTTTGATATTAGGTAGTGTGATTCCTCCAGTTTTGTTCTTCTTTATCAGGATCATTGTTGCTATGTGGGACCTTTTGCGGTTCCATATAGATTTTTGAAATGTTTGCCCTAGTTCTGTGAAATACATTATGGGAATCTTGATAGAAATTGCATTGAATCTATTGATTGCTTTAGACAGTATGAACATTTTATTGATGTTAATTCTTCCTGACCATGAACATAGTATATACTTCTACTTATTTGTATCTTCCTCAATTTCTTTCTTCAGTATGTTATAATTTGCAGAGTATAGGTCTTTTACATCCTTGGTTTGGTTTATTCCTAGGTATTTTATTCTTTTTGAGGCAATTGTGAATGGGGTTGTTTTCTTAATTTCCCTTTCTGTTAGTTCATTATTGGCATATAAAAATGCAACTGATTTCTGTATTTTTTGAATCCTGCTACTTTGCTGAATTCACTTATCAGTTCTAGTAGTTTCTTGGTGGAATCTTTGGGATTCTCTATATACAGTGTCATGTGATCTGCAAATAAAGACTGTTTTACTTCTTCCTTTCCAATTTGGATGCACCGTTTTTTTCTTCTTATCTAATTGCTGTGGCTAGGACTTCCAGTGCTATGTTGAATAAGAGAGGTGAAAGCGAACATCCCTGTCTTGCTCCCGATCTTAGGGAGTATGCTTGTAGTTTTTGCACTTTGAGCAAGATGCTGGCAGTGGGTTTGTCATATATGGCCTTTATTATGTTGAGGTATGTTGCTTCTATGCCCACTTTGCTGAGAGTTTTTATCAAAAATGGCTGTTGGATTTTATCAAATGCTTTTTCTGCATTGTTTGATATGATCATGTGGTTTTTATCCTACCTTTTGTTTATGTGGTCAATCACACCTGTTGATTTGTGGATGTTGTACCAACCTTGGATTCCTGGACTAAATCCCACTTGGTCATGTTGTATGATCTTTTTGATGCATTGCTGTATTTGGTTTGCTAATATTTTGTTGAGGATTTTAGCATTTATGTTCATCAGCAATATTGGCATATAATTTTCTTTTTTGTAGTGTTTTTATCTGGTTTTGGAATTAGGAGAATGCTCACCTCATAAAATGAGCTTGGAAACCTTCCCTCCTCTTGAATTTTTTGAAATAGTTTGAGAAGGAGAGGTGTTTACTTCTCAGAATGTTTGGTAAAATTCACCTGTGAAGCCATCTGGTCCACGGCTTTTGTTTGTTGGGAGTTTTTTAAATTACTGCTTCAATTTCACTAGGTGTCATCTGCCTATTCAGAGTCTCTGATTCTTCTTGATTTAGTTTTGGAAGGCTATATGTTTCTAGGAATTTATCTATTTCATTAAGGTTGCCCAGTTTGTTGGCATATAGTTGTTCATAATATTTTCTTGCAATCCTTTGTATTTCTGTGGTATTGGTTGTAACTTCTCTTTCATTTCTGATTTTATTTATTTGGGTCTTCTCTCTTTTTTCTTGATGATCTAGTTAAAGGTTTGTCAATCTCATTTACCTTTTCAAAGAACCAGCTTTTGGATTCATTGATCTCTTGTATCATTTTTTTAGACTCTATTTCATTTATTTCTGCTCTGCTTTTTTTTTTTATCTCCTCCCTTCTATTCATTTTCAGTTTTGTTTGTTGCTCTTTTTCCAGCTCCTTTAAGTGTAAAGTTAGATGGTTTACTTGAGATTTTTCTTGTTTTTCTTTTTGAGATAGGTCTGTAATGCTATGAATTTCCCTCTTAGGATTACTTTCCCTGTGTCCCACAGATTTTAGGTTGCTGTGTCTTCATTTTCATTTGTTCCAAGGTATCTTTTGATTTTTTCCTTGATCTTGTTGTTGACACGTTCATGGTATAATAACATGTTATTTAGCTTCCATGTCTTTGTATATTTTTCAATGTTCTTCTTGTGATTGATTTCTAGTTTCATAGTACTGTGGTCAGAGCTTGACATGATTTCAATCTTCTTAAATTTATTGAGACTTGTTTTATATCCCAATATGTGGTCTATCTTTAAAAAACATTCCATGTGCACTTGAAAAGCATGTATATTCTGCTGCTTCGGGGTGAAATGCTCTTTAGATATTAATTAAACCCATTTGATTTAGTGTGTCATTTCAGGCCACTGTCTCCTTGTTAATTTTCTGTCTGGGAGATATATCCACTGAAGTCAAAGGGGATGTTAAATCCCTGACTATGACTGTATTTCTGTCAATCCCTTCCTTTATGTCCATCAAGATTTGCTTTATATAGTTAGGTGCTCCTATGTTGGGTGTGTTACTAGGGTTATATCCTCTTGTTGGATTATTCTCTTTAGCATTATGTAGTGTCCTTCTTTTTCTGTTACTATAGCCTTGGTTTCATTTTATTTTTTAAAAAGATTTTATTTATTTTATTTTTAGACAGAGGGGAAGAGAAGGAGAAAGAGAGGGAGAGAAACATCAATGTGTTGTTGCCTCTCACATGCCCCCTACTGGGGACGTGGCCCACAACCCAGGCATGTGTCCTGGCTGGGGAATCAAACCAGTGACCCTTCGGTTCACAGGCCAATGCTCAACCCACTGAGCTACACCAGCCAGGGCTATAGCATTGGTTTTAAAGTTTATTTTGTTGGATATAAGTATTGCCATCCCATCTTTTTCTCCTTTCCATTTGCATTAAATATCTTTTTCCATCCCTTTACTTTTAGCCTGTGTGTATCTTTCAATCCTAGGTGGGTCTCTCTTAGAGACAGTCAGTCTGGGGAAAGTCCAGCCATTGTTAATATAAAAAGAACAGTTTGTGTGACATGGATGTAACCTGGCAACCAAGGAGAGTGGACTGGAATGCACATGCTTAAACAACGACAACTTCATTGTACTAGTCAGTGGGAGTGGTAGACACCATTGAGTGAGCATGTGCACTGTGTGTCCATCACATTCAAAATGACTGAGTGAGTAGAACAATGAATCTGCATCAAATTTTACATTAACCTTGAACATTCCTCCATGGAATTTTTTTGGATGATTCAGAAGGCCACAGCTATGGGCAACTGGTGATTGACAGATTTTTCATGACAACACACCTCCTCATGCATCACATCTTGTGCAGTTTTTTGGCAAAACATCAAACCACCCAGGTGACTCAGGGCCCCTACAGCCCAAATTCGGCAGCCCTGCAACTTCTGGCTTTTCCCAAAACTAAAATCACCTTTGAAAGAGAAGAGATTTCAGAGCATTGATGAGATTCAGGAAAATACGTCGGTACAGCTGATGACAATTGGGAGAACTGTGTGAGGTCCCAAGATGCCTTCTTTGAAGGGGACCGAAGCGTCATTGTCCTATGTACGACGTTTCTTGTGTCTTGTATCGTCTTCAATAAATATCTATATTTTTCATATTACGTGGCTGAATACCTTCTGGACAGACCTCATATTCCCACCAGTACTGTTGCTGCTCTACTGGGAGCCTCACACTCTCCCCTCCTATGTCCTTGCCACTCTGCTGGACCTCATAGTCTTCTCCAACCTTCAGCCAAGCACAGCACTCACTCTCCATTGATCATTACTGGTTGTCTGGGAGCTGCTAGTATGATAAGATATGATAATCCTGCAAATTAAAAATGTCCCATAAATCTTGAAAGTTCTAACCACAAGAAAAAAGTTGTAACAATGTAACAACAATGTTAACTACACTTATTGTGGTGAATATTTTGTAGTATTTACAAATATCAAATCACTACATGGTACATCTGAAACTAACATAATGTTGTATGTCAATTATACCTCAGTTTAAAAGAAATAAGGTCTCTTATTTTTCAATATTCAAATTACAACGATATTGAGGTCCCATACACACCCTTTTTTTTTTCTTGAAAGAATTCTACTGGCTTCCACCTTAAATAGACCCAAGATTTTTAAGTGTTGCTTCCAACTATGTACGGATCAGCCCTCCACTTTATTTTTTCAGTCCTGTCTTCTGGTTTACTGACAAGTTAAATTTGCCTCCTGAATGGACTTTAGAACTGCTAACATCAAGGTGGTCCCACTTGCTCTTAGTTAGATGATTTAATTATCCCCACTTACATTTGAGGAAGCTGTTGAACCCAGGATGCTGGTTCCAGAGTCCATGCTTCTACTCATTACCTCTATCAAAGAAAGGTGGCTCTAATCAAGCCACCAGCTTAACTGGTTCCAGCATAAAATGCTGACTAAATCCACCCACATCAAGATGGCTTCTCAAGATGTCATCTTATTCTGTCAGACTCATGTTAGAAGTGTCCTAAAGAAAAGACCACCTGGACACCTATGGGTTCTAGCTCTTTAGAGACTTAGGCGCAACTCTTTCATTTGAGGAGCACCCATGGGATGTTCAGTTTGAGTGCATGTCTCAATCAAGACCCCTCCAGTGACTTGGACTCTGATTCTCAGTGTGGATCACCCATCCACTTTCTCCTTCCCTGGGAAGTCTTCTCTCAGAGCACACCCCTCTTGTTCCTTCTTGGCATTTTGGCCTCATCAGGACCATCCCAGGCCATTAAACATCATTTATACCTTTGAACCTCAATGGGCTGTGTTAGCAAGAGGGACTCAGGATCTCATTCCCTTTGCTGCCAAGAGAATACTTCCTGGATGCAAATAAGTCCTTTGATAGGATAGAAGCATACATCCAGGTAGGCTGGGCTATAGCAGATTCAGCCATTGTATAGAACTCCAATTCCCTGCTTCTTGCTGCAGACTTGAAATTTGTGCCTGAGCCAGCACTGTCAAGCTTTGTTATTTCCTCCCATCAGGAGGATTTATCTCCTCAGAGGCTGTCAGCTCCACAACCGTTCCCCCAATTTACCAGACTGCATAGTGTGCCTAAACCCCAGCAAGGACCAAAACCTAGATTCAAGGTAGAATCATGCCACAAGCAAGATAAAAAGTGAATTCTGTCATGTTTCAGAGGGAAGAGAGATCACATCTAAATTGGGGGAGGGTTGGAGGATCAGGAAAGGACTAATGGGAGAGATTCCTTTTTTTTTTTCAGAGGAATTCTGAAGGATTTCAGGAAGAGAAGATGTACAGGGACAAAGTCATAAATAAAAATAAATAGGAAAGACACTGGGGTGGAAACGCTTCTGGCCATGTTCAGGGAATAAACAGTCCAGTATGACTGAAATGTGAGTTGGAATGGGGAAGTAAGTTGAAATAGGCCTGGCAAGGTGGGTTTAGGTTAACTTGTAGAGAACATTTGAATGCTGTGGGATGAGATTACACTTGATTCAACAGTCAATAAGAAGTTATTTCAAATTTTTGAGCAGAAGAGTTATATGTGCAGATGCCTTCTCCACAATCTCAGACCAGAAACCTAGGGGGCATTTTCAAATATTTTGGTTGACAATTTAGGGACACAGCAGCTATCCTACACTTGTGGTTGTGCTATGAACCTGATTGTATTAAAGTTGGTGTCTGGATTAACTTGGCTCCTTAAAAAGCATATAAGGCACATTTTGTTTTTCAAGAAGTGCACTGAACCATACCAAAGAGGTATACTATGGCAGATAAGCTGTTTTCCTGGAATCACTTCTGAACATTACCTTGACCTGCCCATACCTCATCTTATCTTTGACTACATTGTTTCAAAGTCTTACATGACG
>PVJD01019359.1:0-11918 GCA_004026545.1 Mormoops blainvillei | reverse complement strand
TTATTTGTCTAGACTAGTTTCTCAACCTCAGCACAGTTGACATTTGGGACCGGATAATTTCTTACTGTGGGAGTCTGAGCTGTATGTCGTACAATGCCTAGAAGTATCCCTGACCCCTACCCATTCACAGCCCAAAAGGTCCCTTAACATTGCCACGTGTCCCCTGGAGGAATGGGACAAAAACCACCCTGGCTAAGAATCAGCGATCCAGACTTTATTAATGGAGTCTTTTTGTCATTTGAATTTTTGTTCACTTAGAAGAAGTCAACAATCTCCCTTGTCCTTTATATCTTCTAGATTTCCTGGTTGGCGTTGCCAAGTTTGTACAAATATTATTCTAAATTTTCTTCTAATATTTTATAGTTTTTGACATTTAAATCTCTAAAACATCTGGGGTTTACTTTTATATATGAAGTCATGGAGGAGTTTAGCTTTATGTACTTCTAGTTATTAAACCAGCCACCCTTTTCTCAGGGAACAGAATTGCCTACATTGGCACATACGGGACTCTTTCCGTAAGCATTTGTCAGTTTCTGTCGGCTGAGCATCTCAGCTTCTGTCGGCTGAGCATCCACAGGGAACTGGGAAGTCGGTCTTTTTTGCTGATGCGTTGGCTGCTGGTGCCTTGGCTCTTACAATGATGTTAAATGGGAAAAACTTTTCTTTTTTATTTTTCAGTTACAGTTGAAATTCAATATTATTTTATATTAGTTTCTGGTATATACCGTAGTGGTTAGACAATTATATAATTTACGAAGTGACCCCTTCTGTAAGCCTAGTATCCACCTGGCACCATTCATAGTTATTACAATTTGTACTTTTTAATCCCTTCACCTTGTTCATGAAGCGCTCCCCATCACACCTGGCAATCATGTTTTTTTTCTCTGTATCTATGAGTCTATTTCTGTTTTGCTTGTTTATTTTGCTGTTTAGATTCTACATATAAATGAAATCATACAGTATCTGTCTTTCTCTGTCTTGCTTATCACGGCACTTAGCGTTATACCTTCTAGGTCCGTCTTTGTTGTTGCAAATAGTAAGATTTCATTCTTTTTATGGCTGAGGAATATTCGATTGTAGGTGTATGCTACATCTTCTTTATATAATGGTCCTTTGATGGACCCTTAGGTTGCTTCTACATCTTGGCTATTGTAATTAATGCTCCAATGAACATAAGGATGTTCTTTTTTTCTTGAATTAGTGTTTTGGATTTTTTCAAATAAATACCAAGAGGTAAAACTGCTGGATCATAAGGTTGTTTCTCATAATTGATGCCAGTTTTAAAAATTGTTTGTTTAAATGATCTGAAGAAACCAGTCAGATCTCTTTTTTACTTTTGGAATAAAGGGCTTATATTTTCTCTTCTGGTACAAAATTCTCTTCATAGGATGGAGACCACGTCTCCAGTACTGTCTCTACCCACTAGCAGCGGAACGACTCATTGTAAGCCCTGAAAAGTGTCCAATGATCGTACTTCGAAGGGCCTGATTCCGCACAGCAAGGTCCTGCTTGTAACCTGTTGACATGCCCCATATTAAAGGTGACACGTGCATGATAGGTTCAGCTGGGCAAGGGACCATCGGGAATGACAAATCTGCCACTAGTTAGTGAATGGTGGCATTGTTACCAGATACTCCTGCTTGGTGAAGCAGGCCGGGCAGAGGCCTGATGGCTAAGAGCTTAGCCGAGGGACAATAAGACCATGACATCAGCTGAAGCTCTCACACCAGTCTGACCTTTCACTGGGACGAGGGCCGGCTCCTCCTGGGCTCCAGGGTTTGGCCTGGGCATGGCAAAGGGCACCTTTTTGAGTGCTAACATGCTAAGCTTTACTGAGTGAATGGCACTGAAACGGACATGGTCTCTACCTTAGTAAGAGAACCTTGTAACAGAAGAAAAATATAAACTCTTTATTCAAGTTTAAAGAAAACACATAAGATCCCTACGGTATACATGTGTGTGGCCTCTGAGGTCTTGCTAGCTAGGCAAAAAATGGTTAAGCTCCTAAGTCAGGTCAGGCAGCTCTAGGTTCAAATCTGAACGCCACCATTTCCTGGTTGTTACTTAACCTCTCTGAACCTGAGTTTCTTCACCTGTGAAATTGGAGAAGCTAATGGGTTGTTCGCACTACAGTCGTGAGGATGTGACACTTAAGACCTAACCATCAGTACCTATCATTATTACCACCATCATCGTGATAATCATAACGACTTTTTGTTAACTACTGCTTAGGCTCCAGGCAGCGGGCACAGAGGAATCTGACCCAGCGTTTATCTGGGGCGGGGAGGGAAGGGGGTTTGGTCAAGTGCAGCTCCGCTGCTGAGAACATGAGCTTACTCTTGGCTGGAACGGTGCAGAGGAACTAGGCCTAGGGAGGGCAGACAGTTCTCGGCTGACGGCTGTGCGCAAGCAGGGGCGCGGATGAGAAGGCGCTCCGGGCGGGGGCGGGGGCGAGATGTGAGGGGCCAGGGGGCTGGCAGGGACGGGTCAAGCCCAGCCTGGTGCCCAGGGCCCTGCCCGCCCCTCCGGGCCCCGACGTACCCACAGCCCGACGCCCAGGACCAGCAGGAGGTACAAAACCATCACCAGGATGTCTACTGCGTTGTCGACATCGGAGTCCCCAACACTCCAGTTGGAGGCGCTGCCAGACCAGGAAAAGTGCATGGCTGCGCCTTTGGGCCAGGCTGGCAGCGCAGGCTGCGCCGGAGGCGGCAACGGCTTTGATTTTGACTTCCGCTTCGGCGCCGCTGCCGCAGGGCATCCTGGGAATGGCCGCGGGGCAGCCTGGGAGTTCTCGGCGGGCCCACGGCCCTGCAGTAAGCCAGCTCCCACCAAGTAACCCGGTCCCCGCCGAGCGGTCAAGACCTCTTTCTTCAGGGGTTGTGCGGTTAGGCGCCATTCTTTGGTGCCAGTCCAGGCACAACACCCTCGCTTTGTTGGCCGCAACCGCTTTATCCCAGATTCAGAGACGGTCCAGGCTGGGGCTCTAAGTGAGGCTGCCCAGGCGGCATCAGTTCACTGTCTTTCGGAGCCGTTATGGGACCCTGGGGCAAAAGCAGAAACCAATAATACTGCGCCGGTCTTTATTATAATTTTGATGTTTTGTTCATTGTGGATTTTTGGCATTACTTTAGATTTATTAAAATATTACATTAGAGTATTATCTGTCTTGAGTCCTGAGTGTTTTTGGTTCCTCCTTAAATTTTGCTCCAAGGAAAATGCCCCACTCGCCTCACCGTAGCCATGGCCCCATTGGACCAACGGATCACAGAGGGTCCTCAGCTTTTTGCAGTCTGACTTTTATTGGTGTTGTGTGAATTTTCAGTCTAAGCCAAGCAGTTACTCTCCTTCGTGTGTTTCTCTGCTAAATTGTATTTTTAGAAATTTGGTCATTAATGCTAATAATTATCATAATAGTTAATACTTATATAGCTCTTTCTAGGTGCCAGGCCTGTTCTGTGCACTTTGCATATATTAACCCATTTGATTCTTACATTTACCAATTTAGCCCATGAACACGACGGCAGGGAGGCTTGTTCTTGTAGCCAGGAAGAAGACTAGGGTCTCAGTCTCTGGAGCAGACGAATTCTATAGTCCTAGTTCAGTGCTGTCCAGAAGACATGTTATATGAATCATGTATTATTTTCTCCGGCTTTATTGAGACATAATGGACCAATAAAAATTGTATATTATTTAAGGTGCACAACGTGATGTTTTGGTATATGTATATATTGTGAAATAATTACGACATCAAACTAATTAACATAAATTACTGAACTTACTACTTTGTGTGTGTGTGTGTGTGTGTGTGTGTGTTTGGTGAGAACATGTAAGATCTACTCTCTTAGCAAATTTTAAGTATATAATACGTTATTATTAACGCTAGTCACCATGTTGTACATCAGGTCTCTAGAACTTACTCATCTAATTGAAAGTTTGTACCCTTTGATCAATATCTCCCCTCTTCATCTACCCCCTAGCTTCTAGTAACCACTATTCTATTGTCTGATTTTATGAGTTCAACTTTTTTAAAAAAGATTTTAATATGCAGGATGATATTTTTAAAATATTGCATGATAAGATCATGCAGTATTTGTTTTTCTGTGTCTGGTTTATTTCACTTAGCATAATGTCCTCTACATTCACCCACATCTTTGCAAAATTATATATACTGGTATGCATATACCTCACATTTCTTCATCCATTCATCTGTCCATAAACACTTATTTTTATATCTTGGCTACTGTAAATAATGCTGCAGTGACTGTGGGAGTGTAGATGTCACTTCGTGATAGAGATTTTATTTCCTTCAAATGTATACTCAGAAGTGGGATTGCTGGATAATATGGTAGTTCTATTTTTAATGTTTTGAGGGCCCTCCATGCTATTTTTCATAATGGCTATACCAATTTACATTCCAACCAACAGGGCACCAACATCCTCACCAACACTTGTTATCTCTCGACTTACTGATAATTACCATCCTAACAGGTGGGAGGCGATATCTCACTGTGGTCTTGATTTGCATTTCCTTGATGATTAGTGGTGTTGAACAGCTTTTCATATACCTGTTGGCTATTTGTATGTCTTATTTGGAAAAATTTCTATTCAGGGTCTTTGCCTATTTTAATAATTGGGTTGTGTTTTTTTTTTATTATTATTATTTTTTTGCTATTGAGTTGTATGAGTTCTTTATACATTTTGGATAGTAACCTCTTATCAGATATGTTGTTTGCAAATATTTTGTTGGTTGTTTCCTTTGATGCGTATCACAGATATAATTTAGTATTTTTCAGTAACCACATTAAGAAAGTAAAGAAAATGGGTAAAATTAATTTGAGTAATATATTTTATTTAACTAATATCTCCAAAATATCATGTAAGTATCTAATCAGTGTAAAAATTGTTACAGTATTTTATATATTTTTTTCTGCAGTAAGTCTTTGAAATCTGGTATATACTTTACACATCTCAATTTTCACACTAACTTCTCACCAGAAATACTTAATCTGTCCTTAAATTTAATAAAATGTACAGTTCAAAATATAGATTCATAGACCAAGTTGTTTTAAACATACTTAAAAATTTTCCAGTAACTAAGTATATTATCAAAATTTTATTTTCCTTGAAGTCAATGACAAAACTGGTTCATCTTTTTAGAAGAATTGATTTGACTTTGAAGCAAAAGCATATTAGTTTCAAAATTCTGTCTGTCCAAGTTAAGTGGCCCACTAACTCTTGTTGTCAACTCAATAGTATTAGCATTGACTTCAAAGAGGCATTATGTAATTTGAAAAACATTTCTAAATTGATCAATCTCACAAAGCGTTCTTCAGATGTTTCTTATAATTTTTGCAGCCAATTACATAACACAGCCAGTGACACTGAAAATCTTTGACACATTGATTCGTGTCTGGAGAACGTGCAAAATCATTATTATTGATTTGTATTATGAAGTTTCAATTTGAACATAAATTCCTATACTTGGCTAGCTAGATTACAAATACGCCTTTCCTTTCCGTGACTATTTAAATTTAGCTCATTTACATATAGTACATATTAGTGAGAAACGTAAGTAAGACTGTCATCTATTGTCTTTGATTACTGAATACCCAACAAGCATTCCTTTTGTTTCAAGAGAATCTTAAAATTTGTAAATTGTAACTGACATCACAGTAACTCTTTGTAAAATTTCCAATGTTCAACCAATGAATCACTAAATTCATTGCCTTCTATTTCTTCAACAGTTTCATAAAATGGTGATTCATATCTGCACATCTATACTGGCTGATTTTAACAACTGTATCCATGATTCTTTCGTAAAGTCTGCTATAAAATCTAAGCACAAATATTTTAAAATATGTATCACAGAGTGGAATAAAAGCAATAGGGAAACATCAGTCTCTTGTTTTAAAATTCCATTAAATCTGGAGTTTTGACCTAACATAGCTGGATTATTGTCTGTCATGATAAAAACTATTGATATTTTTTTCAAATTTACATGAAAATCATCTTTGATAAATGTAAAGAAGGTTAAAAATATGTATGCCACAAATTTGATCTTTTAGGTTATGAATTGGTAACAATCGCTCATAGGTTTGGGTGTCCTTTGAGACAAAATGTGTTCAAAATAGTAATTGGGCAGTGTCTCATATCCACGGCTCAACTAAAACCAAAGAAAGGTACTTGAAAATTTTCATGTTGAGTCTATTCATTTTTAATATTGTTAGAAAGGGCTTGCATTCTGTGGGCAATTGTTTTGAGATAATTGAAAAATTTTCCACTTTCTGTAACATATCTTTTTGTAACATTTTCTTGTAATTTTCTAACACATTTCCATAATGGAAATAATTCCTTTTGTCATCTTTCCATCTAAATTGTTTTTCTTTTTGGTACAAGAATCCAAGCTGCTTTAGAGCTGGCCAAAGTACAAATTCAAATTCTGTTAAAAATAATTACAATTCTTTGACATTTATTTCTGATTTCAGGCAACTAATTTTGTAATTTTTTTTTTTATCGCTGACGGTAACTTTTTAAAAGTCAGATTCACTCTGTAGTTGTTGAAAATTTCCCTTAATGTTGTTCGCTTACTTATCTTTAATTGTTTTTACATACCCCAAAAATAGCTCTACCATATATAGCATGATGCATAAACACTGTGTCCTTTAAATGAAGGGATCCGTCTGTCGTTATGAAATGACCCCATTTTGTACCTAGTAATGCCCTTTGCTCTGAAATCTATCTTTCTTCCTCCCTTCTTTCCCTCTCACCTTCTGTAATCTCACCCATTTCCCCATACCCCTCCCCTTCAGCAACCATCAGCTCGTTCTCTGTATCTATGGATCTGTGTCTGTTTTTAAAATTTTTTTAAGATTCCACATATAAGTGAAATCATATGGGACTTTTTGCCTGACTTATTTCACTTAGCATAACACCCTCTGGGTCCATCCGTGTTTTTGCAAATGGCACGATTTCATTCTTGTTTATGGCTGAGTAACATTCCATTGTATATATGCACCTTATCTTATGGTCTGTTGGTGGGCACTTAGGTTCCTTCCATATCTTGGCTATTGTTAGTAATGTTGCAGTGAACGTACAGTCACATATATTTTTTGAATTAGTGTTTTGTTTTCTTTGGATAAATACCTAGAAATGGAATTTCTGGGTTGTATGGCAATTTTGTTCTTAATTTTTTGAGGAATCTCCATATTATTTTCCATATATTTATATTTCTAGTTTTGTGTTTAAAGTGTATTTATCATTGCCAGCATATAGTTGGGTCTTCAGTTTTTATTTAATCAGATAATCTCTATTTTAAGCATCCATGTGGTAGTGTTTAAATATGCCATTGCGCTATTTAATTTCTACTTCTCCCATATGTTCTTTTTCTCTTTTTTATCCTTCTTTTGGGTTAATTGGTGTGTGTGTGTCTCTGTGCATGCGCACACTTTCCTTTTATTTCCTTTGCTAGCTTATTAGCTATAACTCTTTGTTGTGTTATTTTGGTGGTTGCTTTAGGGCTTATAGTATCCATCTTTAACATAACCCAATTTACCTTCAAGTGATATTATTTCACTTCACACATAGTGTAAGAGCTTTACGATAGTATGCTTTCATTTCTCCTGTTTTAACCTTTGTGATATTGTTGTCATACATTGTTCCATTATTACCCTTTAAGGAGATTTAAATACTTTTAAAAAGTTTTTATATTTACTCACAGTTACTAGACATATAGGACTTTAAATATTTATAGATAAAGCCTATGTATTATTTTTTAAAATTAATGCACTATATACAGTTTAAAAATAATATATATAAAATTTAATAATATATTTATATAATATAAAACATATTTACATATTATTATAAAAGTACGTCATTATAAGTATATAAACACATACATTAAAAAATGATTTTCGCCAGTTCTGCTGGGGAGTGGGTGGAGCTCTTCCCTTCGCCGCCCCGGAAGTGGGACTCTCCCTCTCCCCAGCTGGTTTTGGAAAGTCTGGATGTGGATGCCCATCTGGATGGGCATTACATTAACTCCCACTGCAGGGGGACTTGAGAATTCCCAGTGATTCAAACTTCCTACCTTCTTTTTTAATCCAAAAAAAAAATTTCTTTTTGCTGGCCACACATTAACTTGTTGAATAAAGCTCTTGTCACCTTGAATTCTAATTTACTGAGCCCTTTGGGGTACAGAGCGCTCATAACCTAGCTAGCTCTGAAAGACTGGATTCGTCCTCTCCACCCCATCACAGGACAGGGAGGAGACCAGGGAAACCCGCTATTTGCTCCTGCCAGTCCGCTCCTAGCAATCACGCCACCTGGTGGCAACTTTTATGTACGCTGCCTTTAGCCTGGATTAGATTTAGCGGTCTCTGGCACCCTCCAGCGACAAAATATCTCAGCCTGGTATTTGGGATTGACCATATTACATTTGTGATGAAGTGATTGATGTTTGACCCACTGAGCACGTTCGCCTTTTACAAGGAAGCAGATTTGGGGGCCTGTTAGCTGAGGGGCCAGAGTAATCAACCTGTATCCATATCCACAGGCTGCTGGCTGGCATTTCACCTGGCACGGGTCAGGTTTGGGCTCACTGGGAGGACACCCAAGGCAAGTGCTCCCTCATGTCTCTAGTTCAGTATTCCTCCCAGGTCAGCGTCCAGAGTTACTTCCACGGCTTTGGACTCATGCATCTATCTCAGAAGATTTTTTGTGGTAATTGCGAAGGATGGAACACAGGTAGAATATGATAATCTTCCTCCAGATTTCCTGGCCAGCAGTGAAAAGATTGAGAAGAGAGGGTGGTTTGGAATTTTTTTTAAATACCTAGACCTTCAAAGAACATAAAATATCCTTCTCCCTTCTTTTTTAGCATTCTTCCTGTCTCAGATCCCTTCCCTCCCATCTCTAATTTACTTCCAGCAGAGAGGGTGTCTACTGGGACTGATCTAATTGCAAACATCCCAACATCCCAGTTCTCTTTTAGTTTTCAGGGAAAATTCCCTGTATTTGTGACTCAAAGGTTGAGAGGCCTATTGTCCTTGTGACCTGTCAGAAACTATGACCTTGTACTTCTGAGATGCATCCTATGCTCCATTTAGCTTGATTGGCTGCAGTCCAGGGGCTCCAATTCCTTACCTTTCTTGGAGCCTTCTTTCATTTAGAAAAAACAAAATCCAACCTCCTTGGCAGTAGTTTGTCTTGGAAAGTTGGTTTTAATTCTTGCAGGCCACCACCCTTCCCACCTTCCATGAGATGTCCCATATGAAAAGCCCTGAAACAGACTGGATGATCTTTTTTGAAAAAACGTGACATTGGGGGCCATCTTGTCTGTGCCATCCCTGAAGTCATTAGTTTTGTCTGCACCCTAAGCCTCTGTTAAGAGTGTGGAAAACTGGCAGGCTGACTTCCTCCATCCATGGAACTTGGAGGACAGAAAAATTTTTGAAGAGAGAGCGAGCGAGCTATGTGTACGACCTCACTCGTTCCATATGAAGCCCCTGGGAGAGGCCAAGACAAGGGACAATTGGTTCATGGGCAATGCAGCCTACACACATTCTGGGATACACGAGTGGCCTGCCACTTGCTACTGGAGCTAGGCCTGAGGCATTTGAAAGAGTGTTTGTATCTGGTCCCAAGCGGTTGTAGCTTCTCGGTCCCTCAGATATTCTTGGTTTCTTCATGCACTGCCGGGCAGACTTCTCTCACATAGCTATCCTGGGATTTGAGGACCTTGCCTTCCACATTGCTCCTTGGAGAAGGTAAGGACATTTACGTCCACTCTTTGCCCCGCCCCACAGTGGCCATCTGGAAGAAAGCTGCCCGTGTCCTCACGGCTGATCTTTTCCACTCGGGTAAACCCCAGGGTGGATCAGATGGGCCGGCAGTTGGGGTGTTCAGTCACCACACTGGTCTGCTCTGCTCTGTGGCAGCTGACTGGCTACACTCTGCAGCATGAACGCTTGGAGGCCTCGTCCGTTAGAACCCAGAGGCCATGGAATGAAGAGGAGGTGTGAACCTGGGAATTTTGAGAGCAGCAGATGCAAAATATTGGACTGTTTCCCGCCGGTCTTTGTTAAAGGCTACCCCAAAACGATCAGCCTTGGCTACTGTGGAGAAGTGGATTTCTCCCTTCAGCCAATGGTAATTGGTTTCTCCCTATACCAGAAGGTTGATGTTTGAATTAATAGTCGTTCTCACTCACCCTGCCCCAGGTCTCTTTAAGCAGCATGTCAGAGGCAAAGAAATGTGCCCATGGGGCGTAGGCCAGAGCGGGTCGATCGCAGTGGCCAGCACTGCAGTGGCCAGCACCGCAGGGGCGGGTGGCTGGCAAGGTCTGCGGGAGCAGCTCCCAGTGCAGGGAGACCGCTGCCTGAGCATCCAGCAGGAGCAGGTCTGTGCAAGTGGCCGACGGGATTTAGGTCTGATTAATAATCTCCCCCCGCCAGCCGTTGCCCCTACACGGATCTGGAAAATGGGGGTTCTGGGCTAAGCAGGTGCTTTCTGGAGGAATACACAGCAGAGGAGATGCAAACATAAACCTGCGGGGGCTGGCAATCTGTCGGGGATGGGGGAGCCAAGGGCTGAGTGTTGTCGTTTTGCAGTTATAGTGGCTGTCCTCGTCTCCCTACCAATCGTACCGTAGGTGGGGATAGAAGGTTCTGAGATCCTGGAGGCCAGGGTTGCACATCAAACCAGAGGGAAGTCTTGGACCAAAGACAAGCCCAGGAGCTCAGGGCCAGATTCCAGGTCCCAGGAGAAAGGCTTCTCAGGAACAGGTGTATGTTGGCTGACTGACTCTTGTCTAGAGGTGCTGGGTCACTGCTTCGGATCGAGGTGCTATTCTAGTAACCCTCGGTCAGATTGAGGCGCTAGTCTGGAGGTCTGCAAGGGTGACCTGTTTGCAGGATGTGGCGATTTACTGCCTTACAAGGTCACTTCTTACTCCAGCCCCAGGAGCAACTCCACCCCATCCCCGACATGGAGGGTGACCTGCAGGGGCTCCCTCACGGGTGTCTCCTCAGACTTTAAGTCTTTCCTGGAGATGATGGACCCTGGGACTGAACAAGAGAGAGGACAGAAACCCTGGGGAGGTGGGGGTAGAAGGGTGGGGGTTTCGTACTTCTTTCCCCACATTCTAGGCACTTCTCTAAGTGGGCTGAGATTTGCTTGGCTTTGCCACCAGGTGATGCTGTCTACTCTTACAGAAGCACAGGGAGGTGAGGAACCCGGCGGCTGCAAGGAGTTAGTGGTGTGCGGAACCCCTGCGCCAGCTCGCAGGGGAACTCATCTTGAACGTGTCTCTTCCCGACACTGTGCTCAATCATGCACCTTTGTAGCTTTAAATTGGCCACAGTGGGAGTATTGACATCATAGAAATGAAACTGGCAAATGCCACAAATTAAGGCTCCCTCCACCAGCTTCCTGGTTGGTTCAACATTTACCAGTATACCATTGGGCATAGTGACCATTCAGTGACACTGACTGGGAAACTGAGGCTCGGGGAGTGTATTGAACTTGTGAACTTAGGGTTCTTCTGGAAAAGAACCCTACTGTGTGTTGTGTTTCCTTCTGTGTCCACTTCTGTTTCTACCCTGTTCATGGAAAAGGAGAAGGTACATCTACTTTGGAAAACAGTTTTTTGGTGGTTGCTTAAAAAGTTAGGCAGCTAACTATATCCATGCCTACACGTATACTTAAAAGAGGGGAAAACATATGTCTATACAAAAACTTGTACAAAAGTGTTTGTTACAACAGTGACTGACACGTATTAAGCGATCGATAAACACTTGAATGGATGAATGAATGGATGGTTCAGAACGGAAAAGATGCAGTCTGAGAGGGGACGCTGTGTGACACCAGGCGGCCTCAGGCACAGGAGTCTGAATCTGGCTGGAGGACCGTCTGGC
>PVJD01019358.1:0-11930 GCA_004026545.1 Mormoops blainvillei | reverse complement strand
AAAGTTGAAAAGGAGTTGAATAAATATTACAATAAAAGAATAAGAGCCCAATACAGATAAAAGGCTAAGACTTAAAGTAATTGTTTTAAGCTAAAGGGGATAGAAGAATGGAATCATTGAAAGAAAGTGAGAGGATTAAAAAAAATAAAGCTAACATGAGATTAAGATTTAAGCAAGGCATAAGTGAAATAAAAAATAAAAATTAAGAATAAATATAATGTCAGGATAATAAATAAGATTTAAGATAAAAGAGACAATAACATAAATCAACAAGGTAAAAGATTAAACACATCACAGTAAAAGAGATAAGAGATAAAGAGGATAACAGACTAAAACCTATGGGAAAATGTCAAAAACACAAAAGTAAATGGGTTGGAAGCGTAAATACAAGATGAAGGAAGTAAGAATGCTCCGTATGCTAATTCTTTACCAATGATGGTTAAGAGAAAAACATTTTAAAAAGAAAATAAGAGAAAGGAGCTTGAATTGAGAGGGATAGATAATAGGAGTAAAGGAAGGGAAACTTTAAATTACTAAAAATCAAGACAATAAAATTGTCAGTAATAATAATAAAGAAAAAAAGCTAAAAATCTATGTGATAATCTCAGAATGTTTCCCTGGTAATACCAACAACTGCCAGAAAGAACCTATTGCAATATCTATTATAAATTGCCAAGGTGGACCTGGGTCCCTGCACTGGAGAATTCCCTGTCGGGGCAGCAGCACTCAAGGTGAGATGAAAAGACAGGACCCGTATGAGCTATCTTTTTGCCTAGAAATCTGCAGTCTCTCGAACACTTCCTCTTGCAGCAATGGCATGGCCGTTGCTCTGTAACAACCAGATGGGGTTGGGGTGGGGCACAAGCAGTGGCCAGCTCAAACTATGTGAACATCTTGGGCAAAAATCACATGAAGAAGTAATTCTACAGGTGGTGGGTGGGGAGAGATGGAGGTGGAAGACAGGAGGAGTTAAAAGTAGCTTTACTTAGACATACAAATGGCCAATAGCTACATGAAAAGGTGCTCAACATCACTAATTATGGAAATGCAAATCAAAACTGAAATAAGATATCACCTCCCTCCTGTTAGAATGGCTATCATCAAAAAGACAAGAACTAGTAACAAGTGTTGGCAGGAACGTGGATAAAGGGAACCTGGGTACACTGTTGGTGGGAGTGTAAATTAGTGTATCCATTATGGCAAACGGTATGGAGGTTTCTCAAAAAATTCAAAATAGAAATCCTGTGTGGTCCAGGAATTCTGTTTCTGGGTGTACATACAAAGGAAATTAAATCACTATCCCAAAGAAATATTTGTACCCCCTTGTTCAGTGCAGCATTATTTACAGTAGCCAAGACATGGAAACAACCTAAATGTCCAGTGATGGATGAATGTATAAAGAAAATGTAAGATGTATGTATGTGTGTGTGTGTGTGTGTGTATAACATCTATTACAGATAAATATTTATATATATATAAATATTATTTAGCCATAAAAGAAGGAAATCCTGCCATTTGCGACATGGGTGGACCTTGAGGGTGTTATGCTAAGTGGAATAAGTCAGACAGAGAAAGACAAATACTGTATGATCTCACCTATCTGTGGAATCTAGAAAAACCAAACGTATAGTTACAGAGAACAGATTAGTGGTTGCCAGAGGTGGGGGTTGGAAGCGGGGAGAAATGAGTGAAGGTGGTCAAAAGGTACAAACTTTTAGTTATAAGATATTCAATATGTAAGTTCTGGGGTTGCAATGTAAAATATGGTGACAAAAGTTAATAACGGTATCGCATATATTAGAAAATTGCTAAGAGAGTAGATTTGAAAAGTTCTAAAGATGCTCAATGTTACTAATCATCAGAGAAATGCAAATTAAAACCACTACAAAATATCACTTCATGCCTGTCAGAATGGCTATCATCAATAAATCAACAAACAATGAATGCCAGTGAGGATGTGGAGAAAAGGGAACCCTCGTGCAATGTTGGTGGGAATGTGGATTGGTACAGTCACTACAGAAAATAGTATGGTGTTTTCTCAAAAAATTAAAAATGGAACTACCTTACAACCCAGCGATTCCACTTCTGGGAATACTCATATACCCAAAGAAACCTAAAACATTAATTTGAAAGAATATATGCACCCCTATGTTCATTGCAGTGTTATTTACAATAGCAGAGATTTGGAAGCAGCCCAAGTGTCCATCAGTAGATGAGTGAATCAAAAAGCTGTAATACATTTACATAATGGAATACTACTTGGCCATAAAAAGGAGGAAATCTTAGCCTTTATGACAGTATAGATGGACCTGGAGAACATTATGCTAAGTGAAATAAGCCAGTGAGAGAAAGATAAATGCCATATGATTTTACTTATATGTAGAATCTAATGAACAAAATAAAGTAACAAACAAAATAAAAACAGACATAGATAAACAGACTGACAGCTGTCAGAGGGGAGGGGAATTTGGAGGGCTAGGTGAAAAAGAAGGGATGAGGCAAAAAACTCCCCCCAAACCCTAAACTCATAGGCACGGACAGCAGTATGGTGATTACCAGAGGGAAATGGGAGTGTGGGGAGGTAGGAGGGGGTAGAGGTAGGATAAATGATGATGGATGGAGACTTGACTTAGGGTGGCGAACACACATCACAATATGCAGATGATGTGTTATAGAACTGTACACCTGACACCCATATAATTTTATTAACCGAGGTCACCCCAATAAATTCAATAAAGAAGCATTTTTTAAAAAGTTCTTATTAAAAGAAAAACATTTCTAACTATGTAAGATGATGGATATCAACTAAACTTATTGCGGTAATCATTTTGTAATATATACAGTTATCAAATCATTATGTTGTACAGAAAAATGAATCCATCAATTACATCTCAATAAAAAGAAAAAAATTTTAGATAGTAGCTCTACTCAGTGCTATAGGAAGTGAGGCCGTCTCCTGAGAGTGAGATGGTGGGGCCAAGGATGATCGGGAGTGAAAATGATTGGGTACAGCTGAGGGGTGGCCAAGAGGCCTGCAGCTCAGTGCTTCACCCCTTGTCAGGGGCAGCTATGGCTGAACAGCCTGACTTTTCTAATGTTGCTTGGCAACATCACAATTCCATGCTGATTATCTTACGAGGCAGGATCACCCAGGTTTGTGGTAGGCAGGTTGGGGGAAGGTCAAAAGCAGCCAAATTCTGGGGTATTGGTAGAAGCTGAGTTAAGTGTCTGCACTTGGAGTCTAGCCAGGCCAGAGGGGACTAGTTGAGTAGAGAATGGGACTGAATGTTTGCATGAGGGAAAGAGCAGGCTCAGCGAGAGAGGGGCTGGGTTCCTGGGGAAGAGGTATCTGTCAGATGGGACTTTCAGAACAAGAGCACTTACTCTGATGTTTTGGAGGTAAAACAGGTCCATGCTCTTACAACTTATGAGGGTGTTTGAAGGAGACGGGTAAGGCCTCTGGGTGCTTAAGGACCATGGATGACATTCACATCTCTAAGGATGATGAAAGGAGATATTGGCTACAAGTGTGGTAACAAGGTTGGAAAGTCCCTGAGGAAGTCAGGGAATAGTTCTCAGTGTCAGGACACAGTAGTGATGGGAAAGGGAAGGTGGAATAATTGATCCAAGAGGATATGAGTGGAGCTGGCGAAGTAAACTAAGGGATATGTGGACCCTTCCTTCTGAATCCTGGAATTAGGGTAGGAGAAGCAGTGATCTTCCTTGGAGACCATGGAGAAGGAGAATGTGTTTCAACTGAGACAATGTGGGAGGGGAGAGGGCATGGAGAGGAAGATAGGCTCAAGGGATCACTCTTCTGATTTGAACATGGTGGAAGAGAAGAGAAGGCTTGATTCAGCCTGGGGTGGGAGACAAATAGAGCAGGATAGGGCTGGAAGGCAAAAGTGTGTACAGTTCTTTGAACCTAGGATAGTAACTGTGGAACACTGGGGCAAAGAGGCAGACCCCGACAGTGTTGGGGGAGGGTGAGAAATGTGAGGAGTGTTGAAAGGGGTTCGTTTATTTGTCCTTGGATGAGTTAATGTAGTCGATCCCACTCTAGGGTTTTGATGTGGATATGAAAAATTCTGCTTACACTGGTAACACAAGGGCAATTTTTATTGCTGGGTGTTTTTGTTTGTTTGTTTGTTTTTTTGGTGCAGGGATGTTCTACCAGTGGAGGAAAGGTGGGCCATTTGATATTCACTCCCAAGTTTTGATGGATCAGAAATACAGTTACAATCAAAGATGAATAGTGAAATTTTAGGACTTCAGTATAATTGGGAAGAATATTGGTTTGAGACTCATGGTATCAAAGGGGTTATTACAGATAGTTGGATAGCTAATACCACTGTAAAATTACCTTTGATTCCTGGCATATTAGACAATAGATATAAAATATTCCTGTGTGCTTGAAAAAATTTTCTGGGGCAATAGCTGCTGGCAACTCTTCTGTAGGTAATTACAACACAAATTCTCACACATCTGCTTAGTGAATGGCCTATCAGTGATGCTTAACGATGATGATTTGTTTCTGGTTGGATGTGTTAAATTGTCAGCTATCAAAAATTTTATGTGCGAGACTGCTGGGAATGATGAGATTGCAAGAGCTGTTTCAAAGTACATCCTCCGCAGGAATATGGCAGCGCCCTGTGCCTCATCCAGCATCTGTTTTTGTGGAGGAGAAAGACTCTGGACCATCAATTTGAGTACCAATTAAATGACCTAAAAATGTCCTGGTAAATGCATGGATCTTGGGTAACCGAGCCCCAGCAAAAAAGCTGCTGGCTGACAGTGCCTGGCACAGAGTTTGTTTCCATAACTATTAGCTGGCCGATATTGGTTCTGCCACACTAATACCAACATTTATTGAACACTTTGGGTCAGGCACTGTTTTAAGCACGTTTCATATACTCATTGTGAGAAGGATCTTTGCTATAAAATAAAAATAATATGGAGAGCCTGGAAATACGTTCCAAGGTATTACGTATAAACAGTAAGAGGAAATAATAAGTGCTCAGTGAAATGATAGTAACTTGCCTGAGAAAACATATACCATCTAGGAGTTTGGTGACAAGAAATAAAGAAGACTTACAGAATTTAGAGGAATACAAAGGTTATAAAGGTGACATATATGAAGGGAGGGAAATTCCAAATTCTAAGAAAACCCTGTGCTTGGTAGGGTCCAAGGCTCCTTAGCCCCTGGAAGTTCCTGGGGACCAATCTCAAGTTTCCTGATTAACATTTTGGTCCTTGAAAGGAGGACAGGTAGATGATCATCTGAGAAGAGAACTTATTTAGAGTCTGTTCATTATAACTCCAAACTTTAATACCATCACCTTAAACACAGCACATGAATTTTTCTTTCTGAGCCAGTCAAGAGGATGAATAATTGTAATAAAAACATAATTACAAAATATAATTAGAGCTCCAGTGTTTTAACCATGTATTATGACAGGTACCTTAGATAGTTAATACTCACAACAAATTGCTGAGAGATTTATTTCTTTCCCACATTTTACCCCGAACAAACTGAGGCTCAGAAAGGTAAGCAACTTATCCAAAGTCACACACAAATTAAATGGTGTGATGCTGATACTGTATATGATATATTATTGAAAAAAATAGAATGAGCTTCTTTAGAAAACCATTTTTATTTCAAAATATTCTCTGTAATGAGATTGCTCTATATCCACATTTGGAATTCTGTTGTTCCCAATTGTCATTGTATAAGAAACCTGACATTTCACACTACTATGTGGCCCTACAAAGGATTGAATCTGTGCTTGTTTCGTTATTAATAAAATTAAAATTATATCTAAGCGATCTCCCCCTCCACCCTCCAAAACTGATGTTGACTACTGCGGGAATTTAAATTCACTGACAGAGGTGACTGACCAGTGTCCCAGGGTCCCTTGGGGATATGTGAAAATAGGGCAAGTGACCTCTTTTGACCTTGGACACATACGGAAGGGGTTGTGAGAATTCTCCTTGGAGAAAAGCTGGATGGAGGCCTTTGAAAACGTTGTATTAGAATCATCTTTTTCTTTTTAAAAAATTTTAGTTGGTGGGGAAAGGTTAGGTAATATGCCTGAGGTCATATAATTATTTCCTGTTGAAGGCGACGCTTGAACTCAGTTTCTTGTCTGATGTTTAGAGGGTCTTTTCTTTTTTTACCACTTTTGTGAGGTTCACTCATTCGGGATGTCACTCAGTCTGCTTCCAAAATAATGAGAAAAGTTGTCATTTGTATGTGTGGGTTTTCTGTAGTATTACTCTAACAGGATGAAGCAGAGATTATCGGGGACTATTACAAAGTGGAATCGACCCCATGGAAACAAAAGCCTGCCTCCTCTGGGACAGGTGCACCTGAGCAGGAGCTGGTGCTTATGGAGTGGGAGAGGGAAGGACTCATCCTAAGGCCTGGCCTGAGTGCTTCTCTTGTACCAAGTCCAAGGACCCCAGAGTAGGCAGCTTCTAAATTGGCTCCCAGTGAGTCCCAGCTCCTGGCCCTTAGATAATTCCCTCCTCGTGAATGTGACCTAATGACTTGCTTCTAACCAATGGAACACAGCAAGGGCGATGGGTTGTCCCTTCTGTGTTCAGGTTACAAGAAGACTGACTTCCTCCTCCACCTGTTGTCTTGCTCTCTTGACTGCTCACTCTAAGAGAAACAAGCTGCCATGCTGTGAGCTGCCCATTGGAGAGGCCCGCAGAGCAAATAACTGAGGGGGGCCTCCAGCCAATAGTCAGTGAGGAACTGAGGCCCTCGGTCCCACAGCCCTCAAGGAGCTGAACGCTGTCACCACCCATGTGAACGCTCCCGGAAGTGGTCCTCCTCCCGCCGAGCCTTGCGATGCCCATAACCTGTGAGAGAACCTGGGCCAGGAGACCCTCCTAAGCTTCCCAGAATTCCTGACCCACAGAAACTGTGAGATAATAAATGTGTTTTTCAAACTGCTAAATATTGGGGTAATTTTTTATGCAGCAATAGATAACTAATGCGGACACATTTCCCTTCATTGAAGAGAGGTTGTTGGAATGCTACAGGAGAGTGTTGCATTTTGCTTCCCCACGTTAGTGTATTTAGAATGATAAGCTACTGCCTGGTGCAATGATATGCTTTGCCACAGCTGTGAATTAATCTTTGGACAGGTTTATTGTTTGCTATTTAGCACTCATGAGATTCTGATAGTCAACAACCTTCACAGCATCATCGAGGCCTTGTGTCATTTGAGTTCTGAGGTGATAAAATGTTTACAGACAAGCATCTGAAGTACATGGAGAATAATGATTTTTATCCAATGCTCTCAACATTAATAGGTTACCTTCACCATCAAGCCTGGCCTACTTATTTTTCAGCTCACAGTTAAGGGTTGGGGCACATGTAAGTTCTGTGTGAGATCTCACAAATTTCCACATGGTTCGGGGCTTTTTAGGGCACTCACTCTCCCCTGCTATTTGAGATCTACTCACTTAGACATTCGGAAGCAATTAATCCCAGACTCTTTCCTTAGTTGTTATGTGAAGCCTAGGTTCAGACACGGACAGTGTACTGGGACACTCAGCCTTGGTGGCCAGGATTATCCATAGCAGTGTCCACTTCCAAGGCTTGTTTCTGATGTTAGTTCTAAGGCGATATAAAGCTGCAGCCAGAACTTAATTGCTTGAAAGAGTTAGGAATTATGTAAGAAAAGAGATGTCAAAGAGTTATACTTCTTTGAGCATATCTGCTAAAAAAACATGAGGCATAATGGG
The DNA here is from genome assembly GCA_004026545.1 of Mormoops blainvillei. Classification (NCBI taxonomy): domain Eukaryota; kingdom Metazoa; phylum Chordata; class Mammalia; order Chiroptera; family Mormoopidae; genus Mormoops; species Mormoops blainvillei. The sequence goes on along the minus strand of PVJD01019358.1, from coordinate 4,172 downwards.
AAATGATAGTAGAAATAGCAAAGACTTGGGAGTTAGAGGCATCTGAGAGTTCAGATTTAGGCGTCATCTTTTACTAGCATGTGATCTGGGGCACATCGCTTATTCTCCTGAGCCTCAGTTTCACCACCTGTAAAACAGGTATAATAATACCTAACTTGAAGGGTTGTTATAATTTGTTTAATAAGGTAAAACATAAAACACCTAATCTATATACTACTCAAAAAAAGAGTAACTCTTAGGGGGATAACGGGAGAAAGAAGGGGAAGGGTCAGGTCAAGGAACATGTATAAAGGACCCATGGACAAAGACAATGGCGGGGGGGAGGATCTAATGTGGGAGGTGGGGGTTGAGTAGGGCATGGGAGAGTGATGGGGGAAAATGGGGACAACTGTAATTGAACAACAATGAAAAAAAGAGTAACTGTTAATGTTACCCACTGAGGTCCTGCTATTAGTCTCCTAAAATAAAGACACACAATCCTAGTTCTCCAGACGCCCATAGGCCAAATGGGGAATAAATGCAAGCACCGCCGTCCAGAGCCTGCCCTGGAGGGGGATAGATTGTTACCTTGTTTTCCTTTCATTTATAGGAACTAGTTGGGTGTGTGGATTGTGGGGGGGGGGGACCAGGGCCCCACCCCTGGACATTCTGATTCCAAATCTGGTGTTGGGAGGTGGTTCCAGCTCCTCAGGTCACTCAAATGCACAGCTAGGGTGACAGTCACTGCATAAAGGACAGAAACGGAATCAATTACCCTTTGGGTGTTCTCAGGTAGTTCTGGTTAAGGATAAAAGAGTTGAATGATTTCGTTTCAAGAAAAGTACGAATGTGGTAATCGTTTTCAATTTACAGTGGTTTTCTGTCATGCATTGTGATGCCCCTCCAATTACTCGTAATCACTCAGGAGAAATCCTACACACAGCTGGCTCTTGCTGGAGATGGTGTGAGGAAAGTAAGAAGGGATTTGTTCAGCATTTGGGGAGCACTGAAGGTTTTAAGGCAAGTGATTGATATAATCACATTTATATTTTAATGATACTTGAGATAGTTTAAAGGATAAATTGGAGATAAAGACTGAAAATAGGGGACCAGTTAGGATGCTATTATAAGGCTCCAGGTTGTAGAACAACAGATAAATTGAAATTTAAGGGGAAGATAGGTCTTAAGATTCAACCTTCAAACATATATACATATTTACACATACACATACACATACACATACACATACACATACAGTGTGTCTCTGCATGTTTGTGTTTCTGTGTTTGTGAGTTTCTATCTTAGTGTATGTTTGGGTCTCTGTATATGTGTGTTTGTGTCTCTGTGTGTATGTGTATGTGTGTGCACAGTATATTCATGTGTGTGTGTTTGTATACCTGGAGGGCCATTGCTTGTCAGGGAAGCACTTCACCGGCACAAACCTCAGAGCATTGCTTTGGGTGGGACTGCCCTGATACGATGTGTCTGTGAATAGGGTTACACACTCAGGTCGGAGAGTTCTTCCCCAAAGGATCCTCCTCCTTTTTGAGAGTATGGCAGTGTACCTAGATTTCTTTTTCCAATTAGCACTGAAAAGTAATCTTCCCTGCCACTGAAATCCTCTTTTGATTTTGAAATGATTTATAACCTGGAGAAAAATTGCAACGCAAAAGAACAGAAAATTGCACAAAGAACTCCTGTATTTACTTCATCCAGTTATTAGTATTTTGCCACCGTCATGTTCCCTCTCTTTCTTAGTCTGCCTAGTATATAAAATGATTAGTTTTTTCTGAATCATTTGACAGTAAGCTGCAGACGTGATGCCCCTTTTACCTCTAAATATTTCAGCGTACATTTCCTAAGAACAAGGATATTTTTTCGTATAATCGCAGCGCAGGAATCAAATTCATAAAATTTAACATTGCAATAACATGATAATCTAATACACATTTCATACTCAGATTTCAGTAATTACTCCATTAATGTCTTTTATGGCTGTTGTTTTGTCCAGCCCCGGATTCAGCACGAGATCACGCATTGCACTGAGTCGTCCTGTCTCTTTAGTTCTTTAGTCTGGGACAGTCCCTTAGCCTTTGTTTGTCTTTGATGACATTGACATTTTTGAAGAGTACCGGCCAATTATTCTGTAGAACATCCCTCGATTTGGATTTGTCTGACGTTTCTTCATAATTAGATTCTGTTATGCATTTTGGCAGGAATATCATGGAAGCGCATCGTGTCAGGAGGTGCTTGATGTGAGATTGTTGGTGATATGATCGCTGATTACTTGGCTAAGGCGGTGTCTCTCAGGTTTTTTTTTTTTTTAACTAAGTTACTATTTTTTCCCCTTTGTAATGAATGAACAATTTTAGGGAGATAGTTCCTGGCATTTTCTGAGCATTTGCTAAGTACCAGGCTGTCTTAGGTACTTTACATATTATATCTCATGTAATCTTCATAACAAACTATGAAGAAGTTTATTTTTGTATTCCCCACTAACCCTCCTTTCTCATCTTATGGATGAGAAAACTGATGCCAGTCTAAGGTCACACAACATGACTGTGACCCCAGAGTCCATGCTTGTTCACTCATACAGCGTTTCCCAGGAACTGTCCAACATCCAGAATTCTCGGTGCCTAGACAAGGCATATTGCCACCCAGGTAAACCTGTGTCATTAGTAGGAAGGAACCAAAGGACGATGCCCTGAGGGACTGACTTCGTGGTTCATAAAGGACGATGGGAGAGGGTGAAGGAGCACAAAACCCTTGCCCTACTACCCAGGTAAGAATGGACGGGGTCGACGAACAGACTCAGGTCTGTCTACAGGTATTTATCTGGCGCCATTCTCTGTGGCTTACCAGCTGAAGCTGATCCTTCGTGCTATTCCAAGGGGGTGGGCACATGCTCGGGTCATTCTCCACGATTAGGGGACTCAGCAAGTCACTACTCAAGTGACAATGCTGACGTGGGACTTGCTTGTCAGGCCGTGGCCCCTTTTCTTTTTAAAGAGTGGATCTATGATAGAGTGGACTTTAGAGCAAGGAACGTTATCGGGGATAAAGGAGGACATGATCCATTAAAGTAATAATTGATAAAATGGACTTCATTAAAATTAAAAATTTATGCCCTGTGAATGACACTGTCAAGAGAATGAAAAGACAAGCCAAAGACTGGTAGAAAACATTTGCAAAAGACATAGCTGACAAAGGACTATTATTCAAAATATAGAAGAACTCTTAAAACTCAACAATAAAAAAAGAACAATGCAATTTTTTAATTATACTTTTTAGTAGGCCAAAGACCTGAACAGGTACTTCCCCAAAGAAGATATGCAGATGACAAATAAGCATATGAAAAGATGTTTATTTGCAAATTAAACCAATAATGAGATACCACTATTGGAATGGCTAAATGCCAGAACACTATCAACATCAAATGCTGGTGGGGCTGTTTGAACTCTCATTCATTGCTGGTGGAACGTAAATTGGTACAGTCACTTTGGAAGACAGTTTGGCAGTTCCTTACAAAACGAAACATACTCTTACCATATGATGTAGCAATCTGCTGCTTGTTATTTACCCAAAGGCACCAAAACCGATGTCCATACAAAAACCTGCACACAGATGTTTATAGTAGCTTTATTCATAATTGGAAAAACTTGAAAGTAACCAAGATGTCCTTCAGGATGTGAATGGGTACATAAACTGTGGAACATTCAGACAATGGAATACTACTGAACACTAAAAAGAAATGAGCTATCAAGCTATGAAAAAACATGGAAGAAACTTAAACGCTTATTACTAAAAAAGACATTCTGAAAAGTCTATGTAGCGCATGATTCCAATTATATGATATTCTGGAAAAGGCAATGCTTGTGGAGACTGTAAAATGATCTGTGGTTACCAAGGGTTCAGGGGAGGGAGGGATGAATGGGTGGAGCACAGAGGATTTTTTAGGGCAGCGAAACTACTCTGAATGGTAGTGTAATAGTGGATACATGGCATTCACTTTTTCAAACCTACAGACTATATAACAACAAAAGTGAATCCTAATGTAACTGTAGACTCTTGTGTGGTAATGATGTGCCAATGTAGGTTCATGAGCTGGTACAAATGTACCACTCTGGTGGGGTGAATGGATAGTGGGGGAATCTGTGTGTGTGTGGGGTGCATAGGGGGCATATGGGAACTCT
>PVJD01019357.1:0-11926 GCA_004026545.1 Mormoops blainvillei | reverse complement strand
ATCGCTACAGCTGCCTTGGAAACTTTGTAAAAATATATTCTGTATCCTACCCCTAAGGGAATCTGATTCCATACACCTGACTCAAGCCTGGAAAGCATTATTTTTTTAGGATATATTCAAGAGAGACTTTCGGAGGTAGATAGCAGAGTGGAGCCAGATCACAGGAGCTCCACGTCCCAACACATAATTAAGCAAAACAAAATGTATTAAAAAAAAAAAGAAGACAGTAACCAAACAAGGAAGGACATCAACATCTTAAGGTTGAGGCGGTGGTGGGGGATAGGATTTGTCATGATTTGTGAGATTCCTGTCCCCCAGAAGCATTACTGGTGAAGACAAAATCCTGAGACTTTTCACTAATTATTGTACATTTTTGGGAAGAAGCAAACTGTGCTTGTATTGTTATTTTTTACCCCCTTGATAGGGTCAGATTAGAAACTACTAGGATGTCAGCTGTAAAACAGTGATGCAAACAAATCCCTGTCATAGACGCACAGGCTCCAGAGCTCAATGCTTAAATGAGGGCATCATCTAAATGTCAAGGGCATCCCCGCATGAAGGACAGCATGTCCCCCGTAAGTGAAATGAACCTTGAAGCAAGACACTTAACAAAACCTCCTGTGTCCCTACCCAAAGGAACACACAGTTCTGACCCCTCTCCCTCGTTCATCCCCTACGTTCTCTATAATGCCGCAGGGACCAGAAATCATCTCAAGCTACAGCTCAGGTACCAAGGCAGGGGTTTTAGGTAAGTTACAAAAAGGGTCACAAAGTATTTGCCCACAGCATCAGAGCAATTAGAAGGATGAGACAAAGCTACTCAAGTTCAGCATAAGCAAGATAAAAAAGATTGTGGCACTTGACACACACTATAGGGGAGAAAAAAAGAACAGAGCATGCAGGAGATGAAGAGCCCCCATCCGGAAGAAAACAGAACGAGAGAAACAAAGGAAATTTCCTATAGGTGCTTAAAGCTAAGAAGAAATTAATAAGAAAAGGAGGGGGAACCCCCCCCTAAAACCGGAATTATCTTCTGGAGGGTGGGCCTCTTGTAGTTCAGGCTTCTCCCACTAGGTGAGTGTTCTAGGAACCCATCTGCACCAGTGTACCAGCTGGCCTTGTTGTGAGAGGCTAAGTTCAGCTTCAGTGAATTTTTCTGACGACTCTTTCAACACATTTGCCCATTTCATGATGGGTGATTTATGAGTGCACCTGCCCACACTGCACTGAGTGTTCAGCAGTTTTTGACCAAAAACAGCATGATTCCCATACCCCACCCTCCCTGTTCATCAGAGTGACTTTTTTTTTTTTGTTTCCCTGGATGAAAAAAGTCCTCAAAGGGAAACGTTTTGCCAATGTGAAGAGGTGAAACAAAAAATGGCAGAAGCACCAAAAGGCATCAAAATAGACGAATTCAAAAACTGTTTCAAGCAGTAGGGAAAAAAGTCTCAATAGGTGTATTGCATCAAATGGAGAGTGCTCTGAAGGTGACCGAGGTTTGTGCATGTAAGAATAAATACACAATTTTTTATACATAAATTCTAGGTTCCCTTGGGTCCCCCTCCTCGTATATGTTCAATAACACAAGAAAGCAAGATCAAAGCAAACAAATTGCAGACCAAAATAACAGCCATTTCAGACTGCTGAATAATTCGAAGACAGAAAAACTACACATGCTCATTGAATTCCTGCATAGGGAAAGGCTGGAGACTAAACAACTCTGAAACTCAGTAAATATTATCAACCGTAACGATGTAGAAAACAATGCTATTACTAAAGTAAGGCACGGAGGAGGTAGGAAGAAGTATGTGAACGCTAACGTCTTCATCTTTTATAGCATGGACTCAGTCTAAAATTAAAAGTAGTTGTTAACAGAAAGGAATGACTTCGACCTCCTATTTTTTTATAACCTTAGTGAAATCTTTTAGAAAATACCTGTTTCAATGAAGAAATATTTATCCGCAGCTCAGCACTGCCTTCGGATGCGTGCTCTTAGAAAATCAAGCAAAGCGGCCTCATATTCTTTGTTAAAATTAGATGCAGAGGGCGATCCCAATATTCCAAGATTGCCCTGATCAATCTGTGGTTGCTCTATCCTTCCAACTGTATATATCCACAGAAAGATTCTCTCATGATTTTCCTCCTACTATTATTCAAGGTGGTTATTTCTAGGTAGTGAGATTTGGAATTATTTTTCAAACTTCTCTCTGAACATTGCTGTTGCCTGGATTATACGTAGCAAATATTCCAAAAACAATTATTATTTTTAAGAGGAGAAAACTCCCCAGTGGCTGAGAGGCTCACGGCCAAGTCTGAGGACCACTTAATCTCGCCCAGAAATCTCTTGGCAGCCCTCCTGGGAAGAAACTATCCACCGAGCTGTTGCTACAACCTCCGGGGAAGATGAGGCATTCACTGTCACCCAACTGCCCCATTCCACTGCAGGGCAACTTCGAGTTTCTTGGGCAGCTAATTTTCTTACTGCTGCTCTCTTCGCTACTGTATCTTCTAGCACTAATACCTGCTTTTTATTGAATTGCCCTAACCATGATTAATCCTTTAATCCCCAGAGCAATCGGATGAGGTTACAAGGACTCCTTACAGCGTTCCCCCGTTTTCCTGTTGGAAAGACTGAGACCTAGCGAAGTGAATGTTCCCGAGTCCCACAGCTAGCAGATAGCAGATCTGAGCTTCAACCCACATTCGGATGGGCTCTGAGGTCCATGTTTTCCACTAAAAGTGCTTTGCCAGAAAGTGATTCCCTGTACTGCTCCATGATCCTCCTTTACATCACTTCTAACCAACGGCACGGACTCTGCTGTCTCGGGAAACACCGGAACAACAGAACGGCTTTCCCTATGTCCTTGCCTTGCAATACAGGGGGGCAAAAATCACATGACTCTCATCTGACCAACCTTCTTCCACCCCAGCCATGCCGCACCAGGTGCAAAAGGAACGGAAAAGAGATGGTATTTTTCCTGCCCTGTGACAAAGCCACTGAACGATGAATTTATATGAAATTGCAAATTTTCCAAGAGGCTGTACATGCACCTTCTGCTTTTAAGGAGCTCCTCACAGTTGGGTTCCCTGGAAAAATCTACCAGGAGAGTGTCATGCCACAGACAACTCCCAACTCCCTGGGTTCATGCACGGGTGTAGTGGTATGGAGAAAATAATTGATAACTGGCACAGAAGTGCATCATATGTATTTTTCAATTTATCTTCCTAATTACAGTTTTTCACAGACTCATTATTTAAAAGCGTTTCTACTCCCCTAACACACTGACTGGTCGTGGGGGAAGGAAAATAGGACGAAAACAGTAGGCATATTTTCCACCCACTCTCTCTTCCCTGCACCATCCATGACAGCTCTCTGGGCTGGGCGGGGGACTCAGGGCTGGGGTGGGGGGCTCTCTTTGGTCTAAAATCTCCCCGAGTCTGGTTTTCACACACAGATGCAACAGCCTGCCCAGCCCACAGTGTACACGGCCCGGCGTCTCCCCGGCCAGGAGCCCCAGGCCTTGCCTGGGACACATTCTCCCAGGACTGCGTACTTCTCAGCGGGGTCTTATTCCAAGGAAAGATTCCGCTGCCTTGGTTTTGCACGGAGCTAGGCAGGCCTCCACCAAAATGCAAACCTGTGTTGGCAGCGAGGCCATGGAACGGGGCCTGGAAAACATGGCTTCATTCCTCGGCATAGGAACAGAGACCCAATATAGCTCAGCCCAGTTGGGCTGATGACCCTACTACCCTGTCCCTAAATCCTCTTCAGTGTCCTTCACATCACCTCCATGCCCCGAAATGCAGGCCCCCAAGGCACATGCACTGCTCTCTGCTTCCGCCCCAGGGCCATTCCCCAGAGGATAGCTGAACTCACTTATTCTGGCAGGTCTGTTCCTTGCAGGGGTGGGGAGATACCCAACACCACAGCCCAGAAGGAACCTCGGCATGGAATCAGTCAAAAGTCAGACACTAAAATTACATTTCTCACTCCCTTCTCATTTGGAGGGAAGTCTGTGTGGGGCTGGCTGCGATTACACACTCTCCGCCTTACGTGAGAGAGCTCTCAACTGCCTCCCTCTCTTCCTCTTCCCTCTCCTCATCCTGCCCCCTCTCCAGGCTGTCAAGGCCCCCCTCCTCCGCTGCATTCCCAGCTCACTGCATCCCACTGGCTCCCAGCTTCATGCGGAACGTGCAGGGAGCTCTGGTCCGCCCGCCAGGAAAGGGTGAGCATTGCCACTGCCCCACACGGATGGGCAGGACTCAGGAAGCAGCAGCAGGAGACCATGTTTGAACAGAACAATAAAGGAACATTTTATGTAAGGGAATGATAAGGTAACATTTTAGACTCCACGAATCTACAAAAACACCAGACCAAGGAGAGAGGCAAGACAAGCTTTTCAAAGCAGGTAACTGGAAATATCCAGAGTCCCAAGCCTCTCCTGTCCCTTTCTTCTGGAAAAGTTCACATGAGAAGGTCAAGTTTCTCAGACATGTGCCCCTTCTCTCTGGTTCTGTCTGATCCTGTACCGGCTAATTTTTCCAATGGGGCAAGAAGGGACAGCCTGACTCAGAAATGCCTGTTCACCGTGCAGTACCCTCTCCTTTCAGGCCTCCTTCTCATTTTAAAACATTACTGCTGGGTGGTTACTGCTCAGGTAAGCAAATAGACAACATCGAAGATGTTGAACCAGAGTGCTGGCAGGGTGGCTCAGTTGCTTGCAGCATCGCAGTGTACACCGAAAGGTTTCAGGTTCGATCCCTGGGCGGGCTGCATATGGGAGGCAACCAATCGATATGTCTCTCTCACATCAATGTTTCTCTCTCCCTTCCTCTCTCTTTAAAATCAATGAATATGTCCTCAGGTGAGGACTGAACAACAAAAGATGTTGAACCAGTCCTGGATGTTACAACTGAATTTTTGTGTTCCCTCATTGGGTACCTAGGCACTCTGTTCGGTGCTTTGCACACCAACTTTCGTGCGGTCCTCCAACAACCGTGGAGATGGTATCATCAGCCCCTTGCACAGGTGAGGTCTGGAGCTCAGAAAGGTTAAGGAACTTGCCTGAGGTCATTACAAGTAATGATGCACGGCCAGACGTAAATGTAGCCCCAGAAACCATGATCTTCCACCACACACATGGTTTCCCTAAAGACTGCCTGTGACTCCATGTAGGAATCCAGCCCAGCCTGGCCCATCCATCAGAGCAGAGGAAGAAAGCTACTCTGTCAAAATGAAAGATGTAACAGCAAGGGTGTTTAGCTGGGAGTGCTCAAATTTCCATAAAAAATCTCCTTGTGCAAAAATGAGCTGAAAAAATCAGGCCGAATCTGCATTAGAAGCCAGTGCCTCCTGGAATCCAGACATCTCTCCCAAGCCTGCTCGAGGGCCCCACTGCTTCCCCACTGACCTGCAGTCCCACCATGAATTATTAAGAAATCATGTGGGCTTGGCTGAAAGAACAGAACGGGTCAATTATATTTTATTCTACCCACTAAACCGTAAACATTATGCCCAAGCTCAGACAGCCCTTGCCTTTCATTTTTCTTGGCTTTAGGAAGGCAGGGAGGGGAAATTGAGCCAACAGCCCAAGTATCTGAGCATTTACATTAATCCAGCCTCACCGAAGACAGCGCCGCCCCCTTTAGGACTGCCTCTGTGTGGCTTTTCCAGATCTTCTGGAATCTGGGGTGAGAGTCAGCCTTTCCATACACAGTAAGCCTTCTTGCCTCCCTGGCCCTCTCATGAGCAGGAATTCTCTGAGAAGGGTTTTAAAGCGGACTCTGAGAAGGCGACATGAACCTGCCCTCCTCTTGGATTATCTGACTCAGGTAGTACCCAAGACCAAAAAGACCAAAGGAAATGGACTGGCCCCAAAGATGATCATTTAGAACAAGGGTTGGCAAACTAATGGTCCATGGGTCAAATATGGCCTATTTGTTTTTGTAAATAAAGTTCTATTGGGGCACAGCCATGCCCATCTGTGCTGTACGGTCTATGGCTGAGTACATGCTACAAATGTATGGCTGAGTTGCTGCAACGGCATGGCCCACAAGCCTAAAATATGCACTCTCCAGCTCTTTATATACATATATTTTTTAAAAATGCAACCTTCTATTTAGAAAAACTTGCAGAAGTGGTTGGGTGGATTTCTTGAGCTTTTTAAAGGACAAAGAGTATCTCTAGAATATATTTGGTACAGTGTTGTTTGGAAAGAAAGGGATAGGAAAAAAATGGCCCTGGAGGTCCCTTCTAGCTCCACAGGAAGCCAAAAAAGGGGCAGGGTGCCTGGTGCCCAGTGCTTCGGATGACAACACATTTACAAAAGGGCAATCCATGCACCATCTCGGGGAGGCCAAACCAACACACCTGGTGCAACCATACGGCCTGATCCTGCACCCACTTCTAGCACCTGGAAGCTTAATGTGGAAAATATCTGCTTCAGGAGGCCAAGCGGTCATCTACACCAGCCCACTTGGCTCAGAGGCAGAAGAAGCGTGCCCTGAAGCTGTGCCCTGGCAGGATTTCACGCAACAGATACCACCGGTCCACAGCTCTAGAGTGTCCAACTCAGCACACACACGGATGGGCCCAGGGCGGCAGGGTGCATGGGATCTGGAAGCTGACCTGATAGCTGCCACCTTTTATTTAGCCTCTGCTCCAGCCTACCTATGGCATGACTCTAGAGAATGGCAAGAAGGTGCTGGGGCAGAAGCACTGGACCAGGACTCGGGAGACCTGGGGTCTCCTCCCAGCTCCGCTGCTGACTCCTCATGCAACCTTAGGGGATTCATTTCATGTCTCTGGGCCTCAGCTTTTTCTTCTGTCAAATGGGTTAATACTGCCTGCTTCACCTAGCTCACAGAGCTCAGTCATTCAACAATAACTGAGCATCTACTATGAGCCAGACATTGTTCTAGCACTTGAGGTATAGCAAAAAACAAGACTGGCAAAAGTCCCACCTCATGGAGCTTACGCTCTAGGGTTGGAATGGAACCTAATAAGGAATGCCGACGGGAACGCTTTTTGAAACAGTAATGTGCTACACTTGCATCATGGGTAGTGATATACTTTCTTCCCACTCCAGGCCATTTATAGACAGGATTCACACACAGAACAGGCCTACTAGGAATAAGTCACTGACAAGTCGTAGACTGGAAACTGTTCTAGGTGCCTTGTATGTATTAACCTACAATCACAAGCAGCCCTCCACACTGAGGAGGGCACTAGAAAAAATGCACACTCTACAAACAAGTAAGCTGGGGCCCAGAGCAGTGAAGCCGGCTTTCCGGGATGATGCAACTACTAAACGCAGAGAGAGAATTAAAACTCTGGCATTCTGGGCCCTGGCCAGGTAGCTCGGTTGGCTGGAGCATCGTCCTGATATGCCAAGGTTGCAGGTTCAATCCCCAGTCAGGGCACATACAAGAATCAACCAATGAATGTATAAGTGGAACAACAAATCGACGTTTCTCTCTCTGTCTCTCTCTCTCTCAAATCAATAAATAAACATTTTTTAAAAACAGGCATTCTGGTGCTTGGACACATGTATTTAACTATGTCCCTATCCTGCTCTTCTGAGAAGGAAACTCTGCCCCTTTGGTAGCTCCTCTGTTGGCTACAGGCGCTGACCTCACTGCGAATCCTTCCACCGCGACCTTGGGGAGGAAGGCCACCGCCCTCCAGACCAGGAGAAAGTATCCTAGAATGGGGCAAGGAAGCGCTCATTCACTACTTCAGTTACCAAAGAAGACAACGGTTTTACCAGGAGAGAGGGACCCTAGGCCTTAAACTGACAAGGGGTCCCTGCAGCGCCTTCTCTGGGTCGCATGTTCCCGGCTGGGGATCTCCAGGAGGGCACATATGCAGTTGTGGGCAGTGAGCGGGGACCCTGGCCCATGGAGGCAGGCCAAAACCTCTGTCTCTGGCAGGAAACTTGTGAGCTAAGAGGGATAAGTTATGTCCTATAAGGTGGTTATCTGGCGATGTTACCCTCTGTTTATGTCCCTTTAGCTACCCCCAAGTTTTTAGTAAAGTATGTGCAAATGGCAGGCTGGGTTCCCGACACGATGTAAGAAATTAAGGAAAGGCTGGGAAGCCATGGGTACAAGCTTGAACCGCCATGGTTCAAGGTAAAGGGCGCCCCCTCCAAGAAAACTAGTATGTTGGCAGTAGTACTAACAAGTAAGAAATCTCCCAACAGGAAGGTAAAACTGGAGAGAGTCAGGGACATACGGCCGCCTCTGGCCCACATGGAGTATTTTTCGCCCTTGCCAATGTTGAAGGATAAAAATGCTACTTCATATGGGGCTAGAACAGCATCCCTCACAGAAGAGGAGAATGCTAAGGGTGAAGAGAGAAATGGAGTGTGGAGCAAAGAATTAAGATTCCGGGGTTGCGCATGGACCCCCATCCAACAAGAGACTATCACAGCTGGGCACTGATGTTCGTGTCTGGTCTGCTCAGCACCAGAGCCAGGGCTGAGCAAGGGTGAAAGGAAAAGAAGGCAGAGACGGACCCGCCTTTTGGAAAAGCCCTGGTGCTACTGCTTCGGAGGGTGGGGTGTCGAGGAAGACAGAGTACTGACTGCCCCTGCTCCCAGCCAGATCGGTCATCTCTCTCCCCAGAGGCTCCCATCTGGTATTGGTTCTGGCGGGGGCTGCCTCTCTCTCAATGCCTGCAGTGTAGACTTGAGCGTGTTTGGTCCCCGGCGGCGCCACAGCATCCAGGGCTCTCTTCACCCCGCCGCAGGAAGCCATGCAAAGTCCCTGGGGCCTCAAGCTCCTCCTGGGATTTCCCATTGTTCTCTCCTGCCTCACTTTCCTTTCTGCCTCTGGGATGAACATACTGCTATGTCATCTACACAGTTGTCAGCATGCCTATCTTAGCTTTGTGAATTCACGTGGATCCATGGGACAGAAGAGCGGGAAGAGGTCTTGCAAAACACTGCCCCGCAAGCATCTCAGAGGCGGGCATGCTCCTCCCCCCGGGGACTGGGCCGTATCCAGGCAGAAGCAAGCGAGGCTGGGGACTGGCTAGGGCTGCACGTGCTCCTTCTGGGCACAGTTTCAAAGGTGGAGCATTTTTAAAGTAAGATCTTGACATGATCGTTAAGTCTGTGGAGGTGAGGCGCTAAAGCACTGTGAGAAGAAGGCCCTGAGACAAGCAGAGAGTCCATGTCACGTACACCAGTTTTACATGCGACCTCCCAACCCCAGCATGGCACAGGCCCTGCTCCCCAAGCTTGGCCTCCCAAAACTAAGGCCCTAACCAAGATTTTGGCGTCAGGGGTAAACAAAGCCACTCAGGGGACACCCCCACGGAGTATAAAACTGATTCAAAGATGTAGGGAAAACACCATGTTTATATTAAATAAAACACACATCACAAAGTGACAGGAAAAACCCGCACAGGTGACTTTGGATTATGCTCCAAAGGAATGGAAGAGGGGCTCCTTCCCCTGGATTCTTCTCTCCCCTTAAAGAATTCCAGTAGAAAATTCTCAAAAGCGCTAAATTTCTTTTCTTTCCAGCTTTGTTGCAATATAACTGATATATAACACTGTGTACGTTAAAGGTATCGCGTCGTGCACCAAGTTCCTAATGGCTACATTTTACAGATAAGAAAACTGAGAACCCAGAGAAAGAGAAGAGCAGAAGCAGACTGGATCCCAAGCCCCTGAGGCCCATGATTAATATTCTTCCCAGAAAAGTATCCCCCAAGAGGCCAGGAACTATTTTCAATTTAATTCATCCCACCCAGTGGCTGGACAGCACACTACTATGTACATCCTTAGCTAAATAATCCTGTACACAATGATGCTTGGAGATTCAGGGCTCAGCGGATGCTGCAGTCTGCATCCTTCAGGGAAAGCCCTCCTGCTCGAGCACGCGTGTGTGGAGCACCAAGAGGAATGGAACCCTGACCAGCAAATCTACTCCAGCCATCACTGAGAGGACAGATGTGTATGCCGAAGTCACCCTCTCCTCCTGGGGATGGCGGTGGGAAGTTGATTCCACAAAGGGGACACTGCGGATCTCAGCTGACAGACACCTACACATTCCAGCCCCACTGAAAGGCTGGTAGTGGCAAGGAGGAGGTCAAATATCAGTGCCAGAGGCTCAGGCCTCCCTGAGCCACAGTGGGAAAATACTCCCTGGACAAAATCGGCAACTCCCAGGTGTTTCTGAAACACGGAGAGACAAAGAAAGGGTTTGGAAGCAGGCTAGGAAGACTGAGTGCAAAGCCGTGGGCCAAGTCCTATGCAGGAGAGTCCTGGCAGTGCAGAAGGAGTGGGAAAGCACGAGGTACCCGGTAGAGTGGGGTGACTCTGAACCCAGCAAGCCTCCGCTTCACTTCGCTTCGCTTTGGGAAACAGCAGCACGTGCAGTGGCTAAACCCCAGACCTCCAGAGAACACCTGCCCGGGTGAGAATCCTGACTCTTCCCTTTACCAGCTGTGTGACCTTAATAAGGTTACCTACCTCATAGGGGGGTGGAGGGGGGCCTAAAAGGGTTAATATAAGCTCTTCAAAGCAGGCTGAACAATTTCCTGCTACTAAGTCACAGCCAGATTTCCCACGTCCGGGGGGTGAGTCTGCTTTTAACCCTTTGAAAGCCCAGGTTATGCAACAAGACCCAGCAGAGAAACTGTTCAAGGCCCCCTCAAGATGGTCCCACAGAACAAAGTCCTCTCTGATGAGGTGAGAAAGATCCCACAGAAATTGCTTTTGCAGTTTGGAAATGAAGAAGACGAAGAAAGAGTCCAAAAGAACCTTTGCCTCCAACTAATGAGCCCACGTATTTTCCAAGGCCTTCCTGTTCCTGGAAGCGTTGCCATCTGCAAAGACTCCTTGCGCTTGAAAGGCCCTGATGTCGTGGTCATGGTCCCGAGCCCGTGGAGTCCTACATCTCTGAGCTTACTCTTGGACCAGGCAGTTCCTGGACAACTTGGGGAAGGTTGCGAAACAACAAAAGAGCCCGGGGCAGTCCATCACAAAGGGGATGTGGCAGGGCCGGCACTGACGTCTCGCTCGCTTCTCCTGTCACGCGAAAGTCATTTTTCCTCTGAGAAGAGCCATCCCCCAATGAAAAGTCTATCTGCAGTACCCCTTCCCTCACCACCTCCTCACTCTGATACACACATCTGCACACATGTGAAACAGGCACGTATGCACACAGGCGCACACCACAGGAACACCTATCAGATAAACTCCACGGACTGAGAAGAGAGGACATTCGTTCTATGGAAGTGAGCTGGCGGCTGGGGGAACAGAGGCGGTGAGGTGAGGCTGATGCGCCTTGGGGTCTTCCTCCCAGGCCAGGTGACTATATGACAGTCACAAGGCCTTTGGTGCTGCTTAGGACTTGATCTGAGCCCAGATAAAACTCTATGGATCAACAGTCATTTCTGACTGTGATAAGAAGTGAGTATCCAGGACTGAAGACCCCATGGGTCAGGAAAAAAAATTCCAGAAATGGAGATCTTGAAGTAAAAACCTGAAATCAGGTTCAAGAAATAGCCAATCTCCCTTCTAACAGAAAAAAAATTAATTTACTCACTAAAATGACCCTTCACTGTCACCTGTTTTTTCAAGCTTGTCTTTCTGAGCTGAACATAAAAAACAATTGTAAAACTCTAAGTTCAGCCAACTTCACAACAATGACAACAAAAAACCCCAGAGCTTCTCGTAGCTTTAAGAGCTATGGTCAGGGTCCTGTGCCAAGTATCTTGAAGTGTTCCAAGGTCCCAGGCCCCAAACTGGAGCTAAGAATGATGTATGAGGCAATATAAAAACATCATTTTCCATTCGGCGCCGAGAACATGGCATAAACCTTTGGAGGTTAAACTGAACAGATGAAAAGGGAACAGTACAGAGATCCAAACGGAGCTTCCCCATGCCCCTTGCACGCCCATGTGCCTCGC
>PVJD01019356.1:0-11929 GCA_004026545.1 Mormoops blainvillei | reverse complement strand
TAGACACTTTAAATGGGTGAACTGCATGGTATGTAAATTATATCTCAATAAAGCTCCTGAACAACATTAAAAAGAAGTTCCAGGGCTCAACATGGTGGAGTGAGCAGATCCGGAACTCACCTTCTCCCACAAACACATCAAAATTACAATTAAACTGAGACCAGTCATCACTGAGGACCACCCGAAGACCAGCAGAACAGAAGCCCTGAAACTATGGCTGGAAAGAAGCGGTGTTCAGATGGGTGGAGGGGCAGGTCCCACGCCCACAGAGCGATAAATGACAAAAAGGAGCAATGTCTCAGCCACGGAGGTCCCCCACCCCACGCCCAGCCCCAAGGAGCGAGAGGTCCAAGCCCCACATCAGGGTCCCCAGCCAAGGGGATCAGTGCCAAAAAGAGGAATCCCCCGCAAAATGTGGCTTTGAAAAGCATCAGGGATTATGTCTGAGAAAGAGGGAGAGCAGTGGGAGACCAAGATGCCACTCTTACAGGGCTCAAGCACGAACTCACTGGCTCCACGTTCCAGTGCAAATGCAGCAGGTTGAGAGGTACCTGGGTCACACGGGCAGGAATTAACTGACTGACTTCAGGGTGAGGGCTAGAGGGACAGCGATCGGTGGGGACCCTCTCTGGGGAGAGCAGCACAGGAGGGCACATCTGTTCCTTTGTTTCTTTAGTTGTGCTCTCCTTCCACCTGGCTGGCCCAGCTCAGGGGGTTGCCAGATCTGTCGTTCTCCATTAACCTGGCTGACACCACGGGGCCCACCCAGGCTGCTCGTCCTGGATGGCTTCAGACCTCCCCCCGCCCCCACACATGGAAGCCTATTCCAAGGGTCCCCAAGCTCAGCACAGACCACCGCTGGCCTCAGCTTACGTTGTAGTTCCTACCACATGGCCCTAAGCCCGGCACACATGGCAGCCAGCCTCGGCTTGCATCACAGCTCCCACCACAGGGCTCCAAGCCCAGTCCAAGCAGCAGCCAACTTAGGCCTGAACCAGATGCCCTCCCAAGCAGCTCCGCAACCAACACATCTGAGAGGTGGCCCTGGTCCCACCAAAGTGACTCCTGCTTGGTGGGGCCGGCCCCTACACACCAGATTATCTGCAGCAGCCAACTCTTTGGCAGAGATCTTAGCAATATGTTTTTGGATCTGTCTTTCAGGGCAAAGGCAACAAAAGCAAAAATAAATGGGGCTACAGCAACCTAAAAGCGTTTGCACCATGAAGGAAACCATCGACAAAATGAAAAGGCAACCTACTGAATGAAAGGACATATCTGCAAATGATACATCTCATATGGGTTAATAGCCACAATATATAAAGAACCCATATAACTAAACATCAAAGAAACCTCAAACGATCTGACTGAAAAATGGCAGGGGATCTCCATGGACACCTCTCCAGAGAGGACATACAGATGGCCAATAAACCTATGAAAAGATGCTCAATATTGCTAATCATCAGAGAGATGCAAATTAGAGATGCAATGAGATATCGCCTCACACCTGTCAGAATGGCCATCATCGATAAATCAAGAAACAACAAGTGCTGGTGAGGATGTGGAGAAAGGGAACCCTCGTGCACTGTTGGCGGGAATGCAGACTGGTGCAGCCAACTGTGGAAAGCAGTATGGAGATACTTCAAAAAGAAAAAAATTAAAACTACCCTATGACTCAGCAATCCCACTTTTCTAGACATTAATCTGAAGAAATAAAAAACACGAATTTGAAAAGATATATGCACCCCTATGTTCACTGCAGCATTTTTTACAATAGCCAAGATATATAAGCAACCCAAGTGCCCATCAATAGATGAGTGGATAAAGATGATGTGAGGTATCACGGAATATTACTTAGCAATAAAAACACAATGAAATCTTGCCACTTACGACAACATGGATGTTCTAGAGGGCATTATGCTAAGTGAAGTAAGTCAGACAGACAAAGACATACCATGTTATTCCACTTATATGTGGAATCTACAAAGTGAATGAATAAATAAAATAAAACAAACAAACTGATGGTTGCCAGAGGGAAAGGAGGAGGGGGCAGGAGGGAGGGTTGAAGAAAGGTAGAAACTACTAGTAATACAGTAAGTCACGGGGGTGAAATGTACAAGGAATATAAACAATAATATCATAATAACTATGCATGGGGACACGGTTCCTAGACCCATCGTGGTGATCACTTTGTCAGCTACATTAATGTCTAATCAATGTTGTACACCTGAAACTAATATATTACCATATATGCCAACTATAATTAAAAATAAATTAAAAGAAACATCAAGAAATTATAACTAGAAAAAAATGAAGGGACTGATGTGTGGGTTAATTAATAAATTTCTGGAAAAAATCAAGTTCTAGATTCAAAATCTATTTTTCATAGCACAAAACATTATTTCCCCAGTGAAGACAATGATTTTCAAATGCCCTTTCCTACTATGGAGGACTCATGTTTAACCCATGAACATAAAAAAAAAAATGGTATGTACATGTCTGCAGAATTATCTATGCACTTTTCGATATTTTCAGATGATGAATTTTAAGAAGAGCCTAAAAGCAAGCTCTGAAATGCTCAAGTCTGGTTTAACCTAAGCAACTTGGATGTTTTCAGTCTAATAGAAAATGACATGACATCCTCAACAGGTGTATTCAGGGATCTGGGGGAAGAACGGTAACATAAGAAACAAGAAAAATAAAGACGACAGCTGAGAATCGGCCAAAAGGCCCAGCAGGAGGAAAACTCCAAAGGGTGTTCATCCATTCATTTAGTCAACACGTATTTCTACAGCCAGCACTCCACAGATAAAGATATTTGACATACTCTCCCTTACCCTTGAAGAGCTCACCTTCTAATGTGTGGGATATTGTTTCATGTAACCACGGTGACAGACTTTACATTAATGTAAAAGGACTGGGAATTATTCTCACTGCTACAGCTAAAAAATACAGGCTGTTTCTACCTTTGAAATAATACTAAGAAATGAGAGGAAAAGAATCAGGTGGATTTACTTATGACCTGTAGTTAGCAGACAGAGTGGTACCATGAGGTAACCCAGAATTTGGAGATACAGAAAAAGGTCGACTTTAATTATTAAGACAGGTTTTTAAAAAGGGATGAGTTCAGGCATCCGCATAGCAGGAAACCATTTCTAATTATCATCAAGTATACAATCGAGGTAGGTCCTTGGTCTTCCTTGCATATTCTGTACATATGTAGTCTCTTCCGTGGAGGACCGTAGCCTCCTAAGCTTCCCACACCCTCCCCCAACCCATTACTCCTCAATCCAGATAGGCTTCTCTTTTCACCTCCTCACCTGTCTTTTCAACAGTCTCTTGGATGTTTCCATTAGTCATGGGCTCTGTGAGCTGGAACTTGCTAAGCACCAAGTCACACAAGGTTGATATATTATTTATCCTGTTTAACATTTTAGCACCAGAAAAGGAAGCAGCTTACTCACGCAGCATTACGCAGGACCGTATACTAGCTACTCATCATTTAAATTCATCCCTTAATCTTCTGTGATGATGAACTATATAACAGAAATGCTATGCCTGTTATAAAGAGGGAGAAATATCTTCCCATGTGTTGGTAATACATTTTCACACCACCATCCAGGAGCGGCCTCAAGTACCAATTGGCCTTTGCATCTAACTATTGAGAAAGATTCAACGGTCATTGTTATAGAGGCAAAAGCTGCCATCTTTGGTAGACATCCTTCAAAATTCAGCTAACAATTAGGAACGCTAGCTAATTTTCCAAGTTAATTTTCTTTAGTTAGTGATGGTTGGTACAAAATTTGTCCAATTTTTGTTGGTACTTTGGTAAGTCAGGTTATTCAGTGAGGTATTCCATAAATAGAGCACAAAGAATTTTCTGTGTTCACGGGAGATGATTTATTGGCTACCTCTGGATTTTCCGGAATAAATCATTCTGGTCTCTAGGTTTATAGGGCTCTACTGCTAGAACATATCAAAAGTTACTTTTGTGAGAAAAATCCAGGTCTCACCTGCGGAGACAGCTGTTAGAGCTCCCCCCTCCGGGGTCCCCAGAAAGACAACGGCTGGGCTTCTCAACACCCAATCGCGCTGTCTCCTCGCCTGGTTTTCAAAGTTTAGTCTAAACTTGGATTTCCCTTGTATGGAATTTATTGGTGTGACAATGGTTAATAAAATTATATAGGTTTCAAGTGTATAATTTTATAGTACATCATCTGCACACTGTGTTGTGTGTTCACCACCCCAAGTCAAGTCTCTTTCCATCACCATTTATCCCCTCTTTACTCTCTTCTAACCTCCCCCGCCCCCTTTTTCCTCTGGTAATCACCATCCTGTTGTCTGTACCTACTCCACCTTTGTCACCCTGCCCCCCAAGCCCCCTCTCCCCTCTGACAGCTGTCAAGTCTGTTCTCTGTCTGTGAGTCTATTTCTATTTTGTTTGTCAAGTTTATTTTGTTCATTTGATTTCTTACCAAAGTGTGTTCCATAGGACATTTTAATTGGTCAGATATGTATAAGCAACAGCGGGCTAAAGAAAGCTGAGCATGTTTCCGTTCTTTTCGACTCAGTGCTCAATGACTCATGAACTCCAATACGAGTGTTCCTAAAGCTTATCTGTCCTTGGACTCCCTTTCCTTAGGCATTTCTTAATATTCTGCTGAACACAACAGTGACCTTTATTCTTGGAGAACTGTAATCGTTTTTGGTCTTTAATGGTAAGCTTTCCACAATTATCGGAGGCCACTAGAAGCAGCCACATCCAATTTCCTTTGTTCTTTGCTATGAGGACACTAGCCTATAATCACATCACGTGTGACGCCAGTTCAGAATGCGGGGCTACCTGAGTTCGAATCCAGTCCCCATGCCTTGCAAGCTGCAGGCCGTGCACTTCATACTCTGAGCCACGGAGTCTTTATTCTGGAAACGGCCTCTCCTCCATAGGGTTGCCGTCAGAATGAAGGAAGATCTCACTCGTACTCACAACTGTTCCTGTCTACAGCAAGCACTCCGGTGACAGCTATCTGTTGCTGCTGCTGTTCTTATTTAGAGCCAGGAAAGACGTGGTCTTTTCTTAGAAAGCTGCATGCTTCTTTCATGCAACATTAAATAGGCAAATCATTATGCTTCCTCTTACCCCCCGCCCCCGGCTGCAGAGGAGAGCAGACCAAATTTGAAGCTCAATTAGATCACTATGCTAATCTCTACTAAGTTTACTGATATACTATTAATACAGCGGGAATCTTATTGCTATGTTTTCTTTTTTTTTTCCCCCCAAGTCCTTTTTGGAAAGTGAATACATAAAATCGACATAGGAAATTTCCACTTGGATGTCCTTGGGCCAACAGAACAACTGTATACCCCACACAGAGTTCTCTTTCTCTGTTCACTGACCTTTGCAAATGGGTAGCTTTTCCCGTGTGCACTCTGTTGTGTTTTGTGTTTCAATGATTATTTCCCAGCTCCCCAATTTAAACATTTCTTATCACCTGATTCCTCCCTTTCCTTTCTCCCCTGGCCTCACTCATTCACTGTGACCTTCCCATTTCTCCATCCCTTCTTCACATGCTCGAGACATCCCTTAGTTCGGAATCTGACCACCTTTTCGACACATTGTTTCACTGTTCTTTCCACCTCCATGGCTTTAGGGCTCTGCCTACAACTTTTTCTCAGTCTCCCCTCCGCAAAACAAAACCTTCACTGTTCGATTGTTAATCAGATAAAATCTAAATTCCTTAGTATAACACGCAAAGTCCTTTAACTAGTGGTCCCCACCTATGATTCACTACTCTGTTAATCTCACTCTGGGCTCTGGCTACACGTGACTCCCTGCCCCGCTGGTAGGGAAAGCTCATTATTTCCGCCCCCCAAAACTGCTATTCAGTCTATCGTCAATTCTCTTTGTGATGGTCTCTGCGATCTCTCAGACCGTTAATCACTGACCTCTGTGTCCCGAGAGCACTTGTAACACTGGGTTACAATTAGATGTTTATATTTTAGTGCCTTTTATTATGTTTTGAGCTCCGGGAGAGTAAGAACCAAGGCTTATTCAGTTTTGCAGTCCTGGCAGTCTGAAAAAACACACTAAGCCTTCACTAACTAGCTGCTGAATTGAATGGAGCTGTATCCTTAGGCCTGGAAAGTAACTAAAGGCAGTGATGACCACAATCAATTCTGTAGCGGGATGGTCTGGTACCACAAGTCAAAGGAGAATGAGGGCCTCCATGGCGGATCTAAAAGGGAAACTGGATTGTAAGAACCTCAGCTTTTATCCAGCCTTTTCTAGGGGGATGGCAGCTCTACCTATAAGTCATGAATATTCTGATCACCAGAGGGGTACTTTCGCTTGTTGGGAGGATGACAGAGTCCTCGCCATTGTCCAATTTCCTATGTCAAGATTCTAGGCTCCCCAGACAACAATCTGATCTTTATTCTCATTTCTAACATATCTGATTCTAAGACACAGGACCCTGGCAGGGAGTAATAACTGTAGTGTCTAAAAAGACATATATTTCCCAGCATAACAGATTTAGTATTTATATTTAAACCTCATATTATTCCACGAAAAGGTTTAAGGCAACATTAGTATATTTAGTATAACAAGACAGTTCGAGAGAGAGAGAGAGAATTCGGATAAAGGGAGAACTAACATTGTCGTTCTCGGTTACCCATCTGCTTCTATGAATTGGATAGCAAGAATCGGTGCCCTCGGGCTTTTATTAGCTCTGGGTGAAGCGAAGGAAATTGAGTTACTGGGCTGGTTAGTTAGAAATGGAGCCTCTGAATCACGGTGACCGCACACCGTTTACCTGCCCTCCCGTCCCGAGTGCATCTCTTCGTATGATGGCTTCTCTTGCCATAAAAGACCTCAGCTGTCTGATTAACGTGGGAAAACGAGCCCCCTTATGCAAAGACGCTCATGTTGCCAAGTAACGTGAAGGCCTACTTTCATTAAATTTCTCGGATACCACTCTTTCCCTACCCGTCCCTATCCTTTTTTTAAAAAAAAGGATAGGCCAGCTGTTGGGAATCAGTCGCTGCGAATTACCAATGACATCTACTGGACCTTCCACATTCACTCCCTTGTCCTCCCCACTCCCGTTCCTAACCCTAACATCCTGGCCTATCACATTGTCCTCAGATGTGGCCGTTCTCCCATTCATGGCCACCAAGCCTTTTCCTGTGCCCTCGATTCCTCTCCTTCCCGGCACCCCTGGGAAAATGCTGCCATCATTCTCAAGCTGTCTTCCCCCATTCTGCCAGTTTCCTCCAACATGAGAAGAAAATTTTCAGCGTGGCATGAAATAATCCCAACAACCACAAATACTTTTGCCAAGATCTGCATGTGTAGAGAATACCTCTGAAAGGGTAGACAAGAAACCAAGAGAGAGGGTGGCCTACAGATCTGGAGCCAGAACAGCCAGGGCCACCAGCTGGAGAAAGATTCACTTTTCTGTACATGCCTTTTAAAACCCTTTAGAAGATGTTATTACCTATTAAAGAAGAAAAGCAATGAAACAGGCATTTTAATGTTCCCATCGTCCAGAGTTCTAACAAGTCCAGTGTTGTCCTGCCACATAATCCCTGGACAGATAAATTCGCTGTCCCAGTCTCCACTACCATTTGTGTGAGCTGGCGACTCATCACAGAACTAACATCTCTGGCCTGCACCTCTCTCGCAAGCTTCCAAGTTCCATTTGTCACTGTCACACGTTTACGTGAGTAGGATGCCAGCACCTGAAATGCAAACTCTTCCATACCCCATTCACCATCTTCCTGCTACGTGACCCTTGAAGGACCGGTATAAATACTGTACATCTATATTCATACATATGTAGGGATAAATATAGAAGGGCCCTGCTGCTACTCATCCCGGACTGTCAGCCCCAGCTCTAAGCGGCCTTCATCCTGCCATGTGCCCACCAGGACTGTGGCTCATTTCTTCCCTGCCCCCGGCCCATGGAGCCACCAAATCAAACGGCCCTGCCCCTCCCCGGGAATCTCTCTCAAACTCAGCCTGTCTTCCCCATTTCTCTTACTTTACTTTAGGCCCCAATCATCATCTCTTGCCCGGGTTTCCATGCTACCTCCCATTCTGATTTCCTTCTGTCTGCGGCATTGTTCTTCTCAAAGTCACCCTCCGGCGGCTGCCCGAGTGATGTGTGTAAGTGTAACTGGAAGCGCCTCGCTGCTGGCTGCCACCCGTGAGTGGCTCCCGGTGCTGGGTGAGGACGTGCCGACTCCTCACCGTGGCACTGCGCTCCCCTGATCTGGCCTTGCCCGCCTGTGCAGCCTCATCTCCTCCCATTTCGTTGCCTTGCTACAAAAGTAACACAACTGTGTGCAGTTTCCCAAACATTCTCTGCTGTTCCTCACCTGCTCCTTCCTCTGCCTGGGATGCTCACTCCTGATCCCCTGCAGCCCTCCTTCCTCTCGGCTTCCTTCTCACCATCGCTGGAGACTCACACAAAGGAATACGGAATACAGACGTCCTGAATCTGTGAAGACTGAAAACTACTTGCCCCGGGTCCAAAAGTCATGGCATCATTGACAAGGTAAAGCAACAGGATCATGATTTCCGGCTAATTTCATTCACTGGTATAGGCAATTGATCTATAATTTCTTTCACTATAACATTAATAATGTTGCATAATCATTGGAGGAACAAAAGGAGCAAGAGAAAACTCAAATTTACACTCTGAAACATCTGGTCGCCCAACAAAAAGACATGAAAGGCACTGAGCAGGTACTAAAAATGCACAGAATTTCCTGTTGTCATGTAACATCTACTAACAACTTTAATTAACTTTAGACTTCACAGTGAATTAGGTTACATTCCCTTTAAGCTTGGGAACAATCTAATCAATTTGCTATGCAGGCAGCAGAATGACAATCCGTTTTTGCCTCCCATAAAGGCTTCCTTTTCATTGCTGGGGTCATACCTAGAATTTCAGAGCAAGTCTTGTTTCATTTAGACAGTGCAGAGAAAAATACATCCGAATTTGACATTGCAGATTACTGCGCGAGATTGCAGGCTTTAATATATGCAGGGAAAAGAAGCAAACTTTGAGTTTGCAATGTTAAGGACACACAATGGAGCAAATTCTCAACATCCAAATGGTCTTGACAAAATAAAGGCGACTCTGCATCATCTGTGGTATGAGGCAAATACATTATGCAGGAGCGAAACATTAAGGGCTGTAGAGGCGTTAGCCCTCCCCCCCACCCCCCCAATTCATGACAGACACTATTGAGAAAATTCAGAACCAGATGTAGCTTCTCTCACAGCCTTTACCTCATTTTTGTGGCAGAAAGCAAGAATCGGAGAATGCCGGGGGTGGGGGGGGGGGGGAGACACACAGGGCCCAGAATTTGAAAAATGAATTTTAAACACTCTAAATTTATGACAAAGCAATGCTTGGCACCAATCGGGGAATTTTGGAAAAGGGAAGTATTTTGAAAAGGAGGCAGAAGAAAAGCTTTTGAAAGGCTTTTCTCTATGAAATTAGGTTTAAAAAATTTTCTTAGTCAAAAGTACATGCATGAGTGCTACAATTAAAATAAATTCAGCTTCATTTCAATTCATTTATTCATTAATTTATTCAACAAATATTTATGGAATGGTATGTGCAACAACTGGGGGAAAAGAAATTCTAAAGACAGAGATAAGACACCCCCGAGCCACTTCTAAACTAGCCATTGTCTGTTTTCCAAGGGGACTGAGGGGAGGTGTCATAAATAGGAATAATTAACAGAATTCGGCAACACAGCTAGTCAGGAATGGGGATCTCCAAGCCTCTTTCCTTTGCCAACAGGCATTTCAAGATGTTACAGCTACAGAATAAATGAACACGAAATACAATCCATGTAGCAAGCACACATCCAAAGGACATAGGGCAATCTCAATTTTATTTTTAAAAAGAATTTATTCGCTTATTTATTTTTAGTGAGAGGGCAAGGGAGGGAGAAAGAGAGGCAGAGAAACATCGATGGGCACGAGAAACATGGATTGGTTGCCTCTCGTATACCCCCAGCTGGGGACCTGGCCCGCAACGCAGGCATGTGCCGTGACCTGACTGACCAAGAATCAAACCGGCGACCTTTCGGTTCGCAGGATGACGCCCAGCTGAGCCACACTGGTCAGGGCGGGCAATCTCAATGTTAAATATCCTTTCCTATTTTCTCTAAAAGTTTACTTGTATTTGTCCAGTTATGTAGCCAGTTTGAGTTGGGAAACAGAGCCCGCGTGGCAGGCACTGAGAGAGGGCATCTAATGACCTCCTGGGGACTCTCAGAGAGAGCAGGAGGAAATGGGGAACGGAAGGCTCCTTAAGCAACGCTGAATTCAAGGACCATGAAGGCTAAGCTGTGGCTCTGCAGCTCTTTGAGCCGAAGTGTAATTAAATAGGAGAGGACAGAGCGAAGGAAACCAGACAGGCTATTTTCAGGAGGGGAGCTCCACAGAGACATTTCTTTGGGATATTTAAAGCGATGCACGATTTTATGTAAGTGATATTTACAAAGAATGCACAATTCAGTGTAAGTGATATTTACAAAGAGTCACTCTTTAGTCTCTGGTGCAAGGCACAGTTGGCTATTTTGAGTCACAAAATCTGGATTTGAACTTGGTTCTGTCAGTGGCTAACTGTGAAATCTGGGTCAAGCCATTTGAACCTCTCTGAACCTGCATTTTATTTAAAAATTGTCTTAAAATGTATTGATCTTAGAGAGGTTTGGGGAGGGAGAGAAACATTGCTTCGTTTTCCACTTATTTATGCATTCCTTGGTTGGCTCTCATTATGTGTCCTGACCAGGGACTGAACCTGCAATCTTGGCATATCAGGGCAATGCTCTAACCAAGTGAGTTACCTGGCCAAGGCTTAACCTGCTTTTTCCCATCCGCCTCCTTTCCAGAGCTTTTAGGACGATTAATAGACCCAAAATACATTAAAGTGCTCTGAAAATGAAATTTTACATACACACACGCGCGCGCACATGAGAGTTATCAGTACTCCGTCAAAGCTGTTTGACCTGGTTGTCATGGTGTGGAGAGAAAGTACACTCACAGCAAACAAGACAGACCTCTGGACCAATGAGATACAAAGATGTATTTCACAATGGCCAACGATCGCATAGTACAAAAACATTTTTACTCCTGGGTAACATCAGATTCTACTTATATGCCAAGACCCACTTTCTTTCTTATTTGACTTTAACTCCTAAAATAATTAGGTTTAACATAAATGGATACTAATGGTGACCCTCACTCAGCAAAGTAGAGGGAAATGTCTTTAACTACCATGGTCCTCACTGCCAACCAGTCTTCCAAATGAGGCCAAAGATAATGTTACCACTAAAACCAACAAAATGTTCCGTATTACCTCCTAGTCCTTGTGCGACATCCTCGCTGTATTCTTAACTCAGCTTTTTACCAACTATTTCCTGAACAGGCACTAAATATTCACACCGTGCTAGGTACTATAGGGGACATTAAGAGGATTATCATACCCGCAGTCCTCGCCCCCAAAGCATTCACCGTGACATGAGAGGGAGGCATTGGGAGGAACGGATAGAAAAGGCAAACTGTCAGCGAGTTGTATGTGAAAGGTCCGAAGTATTCTGAGAATCCAGACAAAAGATAGATTCGAAACGCAAGGCTGGGACAGGGCTCTGTGAGGAAAGTTATTCTGAGGAAGGTCATGGAGGATGGGTAGGACCCCTTTGTCAGATGCGGCAGTGAAGGAATGGGGGTTGGCAGCTAGGCTGAGAAGCGAGCTTGCTCGGCCCCGAAGGTGGATGACAGCAGGAGGTATCCAGAAGCAGGGGCTACGACAGCATGGCCAGAAGATGACATTGTCATAGCAGGTCAAGAGACAGCTGTGGAAGGTTTTAAATGCCCAGCCGAGAAGCTGGGATTTTCTTCTAGTTGTAG
>PVJD01019355.1:0-11935 GCA_004026545.1 Mormoops blainvillei | reverse complement strand
CTGTTTCTCCCTCCTTCCTTTCTTCCCCCCTTCATGCTCATGAGCCTCTCTTTCCCAGGCTCCCCCACCAACCTCACTTTGCCCCACATGTCATAAACGAGGGAGAGTTTTTAAGGACTTTGTATCCATATCTTTGTTTCCTCACCTACTTCTTTTCTTGGACTGAAGTTGGAATTGCTGCCGCACAGGCCATAGACAGATGCTTCAGGTACAGATATATGTTGCTAAACTGTGCTGTAGAAAACACACCCTTGCCAACACTGGTTAATGTTCATCTTTTTGATTGTTACGAATATGATAGGCAGATGTTTGCATTTCCTTGATTCCTAGTGAGACTAAACATCTTTCGATATCATTATTCGCTATTAATATCCTTCTTTTTGTGAATTGCCTGCTCAGAAGGTTCACTCAGTTTCTGTTGTTACATCTTTTTGCCTAACCACAGGGACCACTTGTCTCCTCTTCACTTTTCCGATGAGGTTCTGGACCTGTCTTTGAAGCAGTTTGGACTGTGAGGGTGGCCATGGGGGAAGCTAACCTAACCTGCTACTTCACTGGGCCAGTGTCCTTTCAGCCCCCAGTACCCCATCTTTCTGACAACTTTGTCACTTAAGACAGACTCTACCAGGGCCACCTTGTTTGTAACAGTAGGAGAGTCAGGAAAGGTAAAGGAAAGAGAGGTACAGAATATACAGAAACACCCCTGGCCGGTGTGGCTCAGTGGATTGAGTGTTAGCCTGTGAACTGAGAGGTTGCCAGTTCGATTCCCAGGCAGGGTACATACCTGGGTTGCCAACCAGGTCCTCTGTAGAGGGTACGCAAGAGGCGATCAATCTGTGTTTCTCTTGTGTATCGATATTTCTTTCCCTCTCTTAATCCCTTCCTTTCCCTTGCTCTAAAAATAAATCAATAAAATCTTAAAAAAAAAAGAGAGAATGTACAGAAACAAGATCTGGGCCTAAGTTGAAAGGGAAAGATAAAATGAAGCTAATGTTTCAAAAAATGAGAATCACAGGATTGTGAAAAACAGTGACGGAGGCTCAGTTGCTGTCAGTGGCCTACAGTGGAGTGGTAGAGTGCAGAAGAAATACGATTGAGAGAAGCTGCCAAGGTACAAGAATGAAAGAGGGAAATGAAGAAAATGATGAGATGGTGGTTACGTGGAGTGATGATATTTACACAAACCAGAAGCAAACAGGATAAAAGACTGTAGAGACCAAAGGGAGGTGAGCCCAGACTCTGTATAGGGTTTGGATATCATTCAAGGAAATAGTTTAGAAGTGGGTGGCATTAATGCCTTCAAATTCATGAAGATTGATAACATGCTATGGAGAAAATTAACAAAGGGCTGATTTAGAATGTAAATCTGTAAAGATGAGCAAGGTCAGCTTTGGCAGTGGAGGACAATTGGCTTTAACTCTGATATCTGTAGAGTGTGTGAACATAATGATTTACCGGAGTCTAGACTATCCCAGGACTCTATATAGATAAGTGCTGGCACTTCACCTAAAGCATGCATTTTCCTAGGGAGAAGTTAATATATCACTGCATGTAAAAGGGAGATCACCTTTGTAATAGTGAATCCACGTCGTGCAGTCATCCTGTCTCAGCCCCACACAGCTGCTGTGTTTGAGAAAAAAATGTACAATATAGTCTAAGTCAGTAATGAGACAAGTGTACAGAATCAAGAGGCAGTCAGACCTGGGGCTTGCTCACTGATGCTTACATTTTATAGCTCTATACTTAGAGCTACAAAACACATTTTATTATGGAAATTCATGTAAGAAAAATCTCACTGTGAGGGTAATACTTTTTGGACCCTCACCTACTTTTTCTCATTGAAACAGTTGTTTTCATAAGGTAATTTTTTTTCCTTAGAAGGATTTTTTCTGTTCCACTGTGTGGAATGGGAATTTTCCCCTGTCCATTCTTGACATTGACCCGCTCACTCCAAAGCCATGCCTAAAGTTTGCAGCCTGAGGTTTCCGTGGCGATGGTCACCACCTCAACCCTTTCGCAGTCATTGAGCATCCACTGGGCAAAAGAGGGACACATTATGGGGAGGAGACATAGTCATCCTTTGAAAGCTTCATGTCAGGAACCCTCATCACGTCCACTCAAATCTTTTGGGGGAAACCTAGTCCCATGGATATAGGCAACTGGGAAATGTAGTCCCTGGTAGAGCAACCATCGTCCAGTGATGCCCCTCTGACTATAAGAGAAGAGAGTGAATAGCTCTTTCCACCACACCTCATATGACCAAATATGTTGGGATCCACATGATGGCTGAACAAAACACATCCTTGGGTAGTATCTGCCCGTAGGTAGCTAATATCTTGTCTCTGCCTTAGACATGTGGATAATAAAAATTCATTCCATGGTTAAGAAAAGATGGTATAGCCGTATCATGGAATCTTATGAAGCCATAAAAAAAGAATAAGGTATGTATACTAGGTAGAGAGCTATCTGTGATAAATTAAGTGAAAAAGGCAAGCTGCAGAATATGTATATTCTTAAAGGTATACAGTTTCTGGAAGAATAGCTAAGAAACTAGTACCAGTGGTTGCCTCTGAGAAAAAGAATAGGATGACTGAGGACAGGAGAGAGAGAGAGAAACTTACTTTTTATTGAATACCGTTTGTATCTTTAAAGTTTTTCCTCACGTACAGATATTACCTATTACAAAAAATTCACTTTTCATTCTATAGCTGCAGTGAGCAGCTGGTACCAGACGTGTTTCTCCTGGCTGAGCTTCCCTGTCTCAAACTTGTCTACCGTTCTGTATCCAGGGCGTCTGTATGACCAATCTGCTGCCACCGCCTAGATTGCAACTGACATGACAGAAGCATTCCAGAGCATTCTGTAAGGCTCCGATATGTTCTTTGAGTTCTTCTTCAGTGTCCCTCCAATACTGAGGGATAGTCTTGGGGACTTCGCAAAGCCTCCATTGTGAGATGTACAGATGGACAAAGTGTTATGATTAGGGCTCTGTCTTAACTTG
Organism: Mormoops blainvillei; assembly: GCA_004026545.1. NCBI lineage: Eukaryota > Metazoa > Chordata > Mammalia > Chiroptera > Mormoopidae > Mormoops > Mormoops blainvillei. The sequence continues at coordinate 8,934 of PVJD01019355.1, read as the reverse complement.
GAAGGGGCGTGTGTTTATTGAGTGGTGAGCTGAGAGGAGTCTGTCCTGGGTTTTCGACAAATGAATATTTCTTCCTGCAACCTGAGAAATAGATAAACCCCTTGGAATAAGAGATGTGCTCAAGACCAAATTTATCTTTCATATTCTCTGAAGAATGAGTTTGGCCACACAGATGGCTTTGACCTTACAGATATTGCATATTGTATCATTCCCGTGAGAGCTACTTGTTCCCTTTTAAAATCTAGTAGGATTAAAAAATCTAGGAGGATTATGAGATTCCTGCCCCACCCGCAAACTTTTGGGTCTGCAGTACACAGCCAACCAAAGGTATAATTTACATACTCTAAAGTTCACCCTTTTAAAGTATTCAATTCAGTGGCTTTTAGTATATTCATAATGTGCAACCAATTTCACAACATTTTTATCATCCCCTCAAAAGACTCCATACCCATTAGCAGTCACTCTCATTCCCCTTTCCTCCTCCCACCCCCAGCTGTTGACAGCTACTACCCTACTTTGTTTCTGTGAATTTGCCTGTCCCAGACATTCCATATTAACGGAATCATGCAATATGTGGTCTTTTATAACTGTCTTCTTGCACTTAGTGTAATATTTGCAAGGTTATCCATGTTGTAGTATGTGTCAGTAATTAATTTCTTTTATGAATGTGTAATATTCCATTCTATAGGTATGACACATTTCACTTACCCATTTATCAGTTGATGGACACTTCAGTTGTTTCTACTTTTTGACTATTATGAATAATGCTGCTAAAAACATCCATGGACGTACAAGTTTTTGTATAAACACATTTTCCTCCCTCTTGGGTATATACTAGAGTACATGAGGGTGGAATTTCTGGGTCATATGGTAACACTGTTGGACATTTTGAGGAACTGCTGAACTGTTTTCTGAAGTAGACGCACTCGTTTAGCAATGTATGATGATTACTATTTTTTCATATCCTTGAAACGCATGTTATTGCCTGTCCTTTTTATCTTTGCTGTCATAATAGATATAAAGTGATATCATGGTTTAGGTTTGCAGCATCTGATGACTACTGATGTTGAACATCTTTTCATGTGCTTATTGGCCATGTTTATGTCATTGGAGAAATGTCTATTCAAAAATCTTTGCCCCATTCTTAAATTGGGTTGTTTTTTTATTGTTGAATTGTAAGGGTTCTTTATACATTCTGAATACAAGTCCCTTTACAAATATATGATTTGCAAATATTTTCTCTCCTTTTGTGGGTTGACCTTTCAACTTTTTTGATGGTGCTCTTTGAAGTGCAAATGTTTTCAATTTCGATGAAGTCCAGTTTATCCATTTTGGCTGCCACTGCAGTCATTTGTCTTTGAAGGGCCGAGGAATGCCTTCTAGCTTCCTAGACCTGGATCCTTGCTTTCAGGCCTGATCTGGTTTAGGTAGGGGACTATCGTTAGAAGTAACACTCAGAATTCAGAGTGACAGTGCATCGAAGCTTCCCGTGAGCTTCTCAGTAGTTGATAGATAAATGGTGTTGGCTGCAGTATAGTGTTACTTTGTCGTGAGATTTGAAGTCTAAAAGTTCATGGCGAACATAGAGCAGTATTTGGGCTGTTGGGCTCGATAAACATTTTCAGAGGTAAAAGAACATTCCAGGTATTTCCAGGCTCATCTGTGCCAGTATACAGTGTGCTGATCTAGATATGTGCCAGTCTGTCTTTGGAAGGTGTAGGTGCAATGTGCTGCCTGTCTTTGGCTTTTTTTTTTTTTTTTTGCCTTCCCCTGTTTCTTTCTTTATAGGTGGTTTTTCGCTGATAAGTTATGTGAAAGTTTTTATACTAGCACAGTGCTGTGATTTGTGCCTCTAGAAGTCAAAAGCTTGGAGAAGTTTTACAAAGGCTTGCCAAGGCTAGGGTACAGCCAGTCCTGCTGTTGGGTAGGGTGCGTGCTATTTTATATCCACCCTCCAGTTTAACACCTGTCCCTGGCTAGCTGAGTCCTTTCACAAGGGTGTATGGGGAGGAACAGAACTCCAATATCTGGAGGATGTAGTGGGAAATGTTGGTAAAACCTTTATTTTTAAAATGTGTTTAAAACTCATTTGAGTAACAGACAAGTACTTTGTTGTTTGTAAAACTCAAACATTACAGGTCTGTCCCTAACCTTAGTTCTGCCAAGCCCAGTGACATTCCCAGGGAATGCATTCCTGAGATATTTTCTAGTGCATTTGTGAATGTATATATGTACCTGTGACATCAATTTCATGTTTTTTATCTTTAAAATAACTGGAATCACATTGTGCATGTTTCTCCCATGTTTTTTCATAGTACATTATTTCATAGAATTTTGTCTATGTCAAGACTGATAACTTTGTAATTGTTTTATATAAGTTCTGTATACTGGCTATTCTGTTAAAAATTGTATTATGGAAAATTTCAGGTGTATGTAAAAGAGAAACCCCATCCCCAGATTATTTTGAGGCAAATTCCAGATATTGTTATAATTTCATACATAAATACTTTATCTCTAATGGATAAGGCCTTAAAAACTACTTTATTATATGTACAGAATTAGCAAAAATCCCTTAATATCATCTAATATCTAGCCAGTGTTCAGAGCCCCTGAATTGTTGCAAGTATATTTTTTATGGTGGTTTGTTCAGATGAGGATCCAAACAAGGACTACATGCACATTGTGTTTATTTTGACTTCTGCTAAGTCTCTTTTAATAGATACAGCCCTTCTTCAGTCTCCCCTCTCTTAATATTCATTCATTCATAGGAAAATTATCCACCCTGTAGACATTTCCACATTCTATATTTGGCTGGTTGTCTGTTCCTCTATCTCCTGTATTTCCTTTAAACCAGTAGGTAGATCTAGGTTTGATTAGAATCAGATTCTATTTTTGGCAAGAATACTTCCTAGTGATGCTGTGTACTTCCTACTGCATCCCGTTAGGAGGTCCCTATAGTCTAATGCCGCTGTTTTTGTGATGTTTGCTTGATCAGTGTGTTCACATATTATTAGTCTGATTCATCCATTATGATAAAGATCCCCAGCAGCCTTTCAAATAACGGTTAAGTCAGGTATTGATCATTGCCTACATCCAGCAGTGTGTTGGTAAATGTTTAACAACTGGCCATTTGCCAACTTTTATGGTATAAACACTCCTGTCACGGCCAATTTCACTCTTACTGATGTGTCGCTGAATGCGGGGTTGGAACAGATGTGCACAGTTGGCTCTTACAAGCTGGTTTGAACTGTTTCCAGCAAACCACGGCTTAGATCCATTACTTACTTCATTGGAAGTTGCAAAATGGTGATACTCTATTTTATTACTTTTACCTTTATTAATTTGAACTATAGTTTATTTAACCATTTTCCTTTTTTTGTTTTACTTTGTTTCCATTACCTTTTAGTCCCCTTATACACGACCCCCACATTCACCACACCGTTGTCCAGATCCATGAGTCCTTTTTCCTTTTTGCTCAGTCCCTTCCCCCCTTACCTGTCATCCTGCTCTCCATCTATGAGTCTGTCCCTATTTTGCTTGTTAGTTCAGTTTGTTCATTAGATTCCACATAGGAGTAGAATCATATGGTATTTGTCTTCTTCTGACTGCATTATTTCACTTAGCATAATGTTTTTCAGGTCCATCCATGCTGTTGCAAATGGTAAAACTTCCTTCTTTTTCATGATCAAGTAGTATTCCATTGTATAAATGTCCCATAGTTGTTTTATCCACTCATCTACTGATGGACTCTTGGGATGCTTCCATATCTTGGTGATTGTCAATAACACTGCAATGAACATAGGGGTGCTTATGTTCTTTCGAATTAGTGTTTTGGGTTCCTTCAGATATATTCCCAGAAGTGGAATCATTGGGTCTAAAGGCAGATCCATTTTTAATTTTTTCAGGTATCTCCATACTGCTTTCCACAGTGGCTGCACCAATCTGCATTCCTACTGACAGTACAAAAGGGTTCCTCTTGCTCCAGATCGTCACCAGCACTTGTTATTTGTTGATTTATTGATGATAGCCATTCTGACAGGTCTGAGATGATACCACATTGTAGTTTTAATTTGCATTTCTGATGACTAGTGACATTGAGCATCTTTTCATATGCCTATTGGCCATCTGTATGTCCTCTTTGGAGAAGTGTCTATTCAGGTCCCTTGCCCATTTTTTAAATTGGGTTGTTTGGGTTTTTTGGTGTTGAGTTTTCTAAGTTCTTTATAAACTTTGGATACTAACCCCTTAAGATGTATTGGTGCATATGTTCTCTAGTTCTGTGGGTTGTCTTTTTATTTTGTGGATGTTCTCTTTTGCTGTGCAAAAACTTTTTAGCTTGAGGTAGTCCCAGTTATTTATTTATTTTTTTGCTTCCCTTGCCTGGGGAGATATATCTGATAAAATATTGCTACGAGCTATGTCTGAGATTTTGCTACCTATGTTTTCTTCTAGGATTTTTATGGTTTCAGGTCTAACATTTATGTCTTTAATCAATTTTGACTTTATTCTTGTGTGTGATGTAAGAAGGTGGTCTAGTTTCATTTTTCTGCATGTATCTGTCCAGTTTTCCCAGCACCATTTAGTGAATAAACTATCTTTAGCCCATTGTACGTGCTTGCTTCCTCTGTCAAATATTAATTGGCCATAAAGGGTGCGGGTTTATTTCGGGGCTTTCTGTTCTTTTCCATTGATCTTTGTGTCTGTTTTTATGCCAGTACCATGCTGTTTTGATTACTATAGCCTTATGGTATAGTTTGATATTAGGGAGCATGATTCTTCCAACTTTGCTCTTCTTTCTCAGGATCGCTGTTGCTATGTGGGGCCTTTTGTTGTTTCATATAAATTTTTGAAATATTTGTTCTAGTTCTGTGAAATATGTCATTGGGATCTAGATAGAAATTGCATTGAATCCATAGGTTGCTTTGGGTACATTTTAATGATGTTAATTCGTCCTATCCATGAACATAGTGTGTGCTTCCACTTATTTGTCTCTTTTTCTTTCATGTCTTATAATTTCCAAGTACGTGTATTTTACATCCTTGGTTAGGTTTATTTCCAGGTATTTTATTCTTTTTGAAGCAGTTGTAAATGGGATTGTTTTCTTAATTTCCCTTTCTGTTTCTTCGTTATTGGCATATAAAAATGCAACTGATTTCTTCATATTGATTTTGTATCCTGCTACTTTGCTGAACTCATTTATCAGTTCTAGTAGTTTCCTGGTGGAATCTTTGGGATTTTCTATGTACAGCATCATGTCATCTGCAAATAATGACAGTTTTACTTCTTCCTTTCCAATTTGGATGCCTTTTATTTCTTCTTCTTGTCTGATTGCTGTGGTTAGGATTTCCAATACTATGTTGCATAAGAGAGGTGAAAGCAGACAGCCCCGTCTTGTTCCATATCCTAAGGGGAATGCTTGTAGTTTCTGCCCATTGAGTATGATGCTAGCAGTGGAATTGTCATATGTGGCCTTTATTACATCGAGGTATGTTCCTTCTATTCCCACTTTTTGCCAAGAGTTTTTATCATAAATGGGTACTAGATTTTATCAAATGTTTTTCCTGCATCTATTGATATGATCATGTGGTTTTTATCCTTCATTTTGTTTATGTGGTGAATCACATTTATTGATATTCAGATGTTGTACCATCCTTGCATTCCCAGAATAAATCTCACTTGATCATGGTATTACCTTTTTTGATGCATTGCCATATTTGGTTTGGTAATATTTTGTTGAGGATTTTAGTGTCTATATTCATCAGGGATATAGGCCTATAATTTTCTTTTTTTGTAGTGTCTTTATCTGCTTTTGGAGTTAGGAAATCACTGGCCTGGTATAATGAGCTTGGGAGCTTTCCCTCCTCTTGAATTTTTTTGAAATAGTTTGAGGAGAGGTGTTAGTTATTCTCAGAATGTTCTGTAAAATTCACCTGTGAAGCCATTTGGTCCAGGGATTTTGTTTGTTGGGAGTTTTTTTTTTTATTACTGCTCCTATATCATTAGGTCTAACCTATCTATTGAGATTTCCTGACTGTTCCTGATTTAGTTTTGGAAGATTGTATGTTCTAGGAATTTATCCATTTCATCCAGGTTACCAGCTTGTTGACATATTGTTGTTCATAATATTTTCTTACATTCCCTTGCATTTCTTCGGTGTCAGTTGTTATTTCTTCTCTTTCATTTCTTATCATATTTATTTGGATCCTCTTTTTTTCTCGATGAGTCTGGTTAAAGGTTTCTGAATCTTGTGTGTCTTTTCAAAGAATCAGCTCTTTGATTCATTGACCTTTTTAATTGTTCTTTTTAGGCTCTATTTCATTCATTTCTGCCCTTATATTTATTATTTCCTTGCTTCTGCTCAGTTTGGGCTTTGTTTGTTGTTCTTTTTCATGTTCCTTTAAGCATGAATTTAGATCGTTTATTTGAACTTTTTCTTATTTTTTTGAGATAGGCCTGTGATGCTATGACTGTCCCTCTTAGGATTGCTTTCCCCGTGTCCCACAGATTTTGGATTGTTGTGTCCTCATTTTCATTTGTTTCAAGGTATCGTTTGATGTCTTCCTTAATCTTTTTATAGACCCATTCATGGTTTAACAAAACGTTATTTATCTTTCATGACTTTGTGTATTTTCCAGTGGTTTTCTCATGATCGATATCTAGTTTCATAGCAGTGTGGTCAGAGAAGATGCTTGATGTGACTTCGACCTCCTTAAATTTATTAAGACTTGTTTTATGTCTTAACATTTGGTCTGTCATAGAAAGTGTTCCATGTATATTTGAAAAGTATGTATATTCTGTTGCTTTGAGGTGAAATGCTTTGAAGATATCAATTAAATCCATTTGATCTTGTGTGTTGTTTAAGGCCTCTGTCTCCTTGTTGATTTTCTGTCTGTAAGATCTATCCATTGAAGTCAAAGGAGTGTTAAAATCCCCGACTGTGATTGTATTTCTGTTGACCTCTTCCTTTATGACCATTATGATTTGTTTCACCTATTTAGGTGCGACTATGTTGGGTGCATAAGTGTTTACTAGGGTTATACCCTCTTGTTGGATTGTTCCCTTCATCATTATATAGTGTCCTCCTTTGTCTCTTACTATATAGCCTTGGTTTTGATATCTGTTTTGTCAGATGTAAGTATTGCTACCCACCTTTTTTTCTCTTTCTGTTTGCATGAAATACCTTTTTCCATCCCTTTATTTTTAGTCTGTGTGTATCTCTTGAACTGTGGTGGGTGTCTTGGAGGCAGCATTTATATGGGTCTCGTTTTCCTATTCATTCAGCTACCCTATGTCTTTTGGTTGGAGCATTTAAGCCATTTACATTTAAGGTGATTATTGATAGATATCTATTTAATACCATTTTATTGTTAGATTATTTTCCTCTGTTTTTTTCTTTCTCTTTTTCTTCTTCTTCTTAAAGCAAGTCCTTTAACATTTGTTACAGTACTGGTTTGGTGTTAACAAACTCCTATGTCTGTCTGTTTCTTGCCTGGGAAGCTCCTTATTTCTCCTTTGATATTAAACGATAGCCTTGCTGGGTAAAGTAGCCTTGTTTGTAGGTCCTTGCTTTTCATCACCTTGAATATTTCACGCCACTCCCTTGTGGCCTGAAATGTTTCTGTCGAGAGATCAGATGATAGTCTAATTGGTACTCCCTTGTGCGCAACTGCCTGTTTTTCTCTTGCAGCTTTTAGGATTCTCTCCTTGTCCATAGCCTTGCCATTTTAATTATGATAAGTCTCAGTGTAGGCCTCTTTGGGTCCAGCTTGTTTGGGACTCTGAGCTTCTTTGATTTGTGTGCCTTTTTCCTTCATCAGGTTAGGGAAGTTTTCAGTCATTATTTCTTCAGATAAGTTCTTAATCCCTTCCTCCATCTCTTCTTCTGGTATTCCCATGATGTGGGCATTGTTATGTATCATGTTGTCCTAAAGGTTTCCTAAGTTCTCCTCATTGTTTTAAAAAGATTTTATTTATTTATTTTTAGAGAGAGGGGGAAGGAGGAAGAAAGAAAGGAAGAGAAACATCAATGTGTGGCTGCCTCTCACACCCCCAACTGGGGACCTGGCCCATAATCCAGGCATGTGCCCTGACTAGGAATCGAACCCGTGACCCTTTGGTTCACAGACTGGCACTCAGTCCACTGAACCACACCAGCCAGGGCTCTCCTCATTTTTTAAAAAATCCTTTTTTGTTTTTGCTGCTCTGCTTGGGTGTATTTTTCCTACCATATCTTCCAAATTACTGATTCAGTCCTCTGTTTCATCTAACCTACTGTTTATTCTTTCCAGTGTATTACTTATTTCAGATGTTGTATTCTTTATTTCTGACTGGTCCTTTTAATGGTTTCTATGTCTTTTTTCATGCTGCTGAGTATCCTTGTAATCATTACTCTAAAGTCTCTATCTGATAAATTGCTTGTCTCTGTTTCATCTAGTTATTCTTCTGGAGAATTCTCTTGTTCTTTCATTTGAGGCATGTTTCTTTCCCATTTTGGCTACCCCGTGTGTTTGCTTCTATGTATTAGGTAAATCTGCAAGACTGGTGTAGGCCTAAGTCAAACCCTGCCTATGACTGGTCCCGGGCAACCTGTTTGGAGTTATCAGTGATCCACTGTATGTGGCTCCCTCTGCCGGGCCTGGGTGTGTGCAGAAGGAACCAGCACCAGGCCTGGGGGAGGGTCAGCTGAAGTCTCAGGGCTCCCAGCAATCCGCCTCTGCCTCACGCTTTCTGTAGGGTTAATCAATGACTATCTTCCCACTGTACTCCTCAGCAGCAGGACCTGAGCACCACAGGGTGGGGCAGAGTAATCCGGTGGGTGGGGCTGTTTCTCCCCCTCAGGCTGTTGCCACTTTGGAGAGGCGTGCTCTGCCTGAGAAAGATGGCTCCTGCCGTATGGGAGGAGGACTCAGCATAGGGGCCCTGGCAGCTGTTTCT
>PVJD01019354.1:0-11937 GCA_004026545.1 Mormoops blainvillei | reverse complement strand
CACGGAGCTGAGAGGAAGCCTATTGGCATGTCTGGGAAATCCCAATTAAAGCATGAGTCGGGGAAGGAAAGAAGAAAAGGATTCTGATTGGCATTAGTTCACCATCAGGGCCAGACAGATGGGAGAGCTTGTATTACAACATTAATTTATTTTTAACAAATGTCTTAACATTTGATTCTCTGCAAATGTTCTTGTGCAACATCTGCATTATTTTTCAGGTGAGGGAAATGATCGACTCTTGATGCAAAAAGAAAAAAAAAAAAGCCTGTCGTTGGTCAACAAATTATTTGTCTCTGTTAAGAAAACTTAGTATTTTTGCTTCTCTTCCATCTGCATTTGCAGTGGTGTCTTTCAACAATTACGTAACTTACTGAATAATAGTTTTTGAAAGACACAGAAATATCTCTGTATAAAAAGTCTCTTTGTATAAAAAGTCTTGTGCTCTTCAGGAGTGATGTTGCCAGAATAAGGAAAAACAGAAGTGATTTATCCCTGTCCCTGGCCCCATCCTCCCCATTATCTCCACCTCTTGGTCATTATAATCATGGACGTGGTCAGTGGCCTTCCTGCAAGATGGTCATAATAGTGACAATTATACCAGAAAGTGAGCTGTCAGAGATTGCTCAAGGAAGCTGTCAGGTTTGCTAACACAGGAGAGTCTCCTAATTAATGACACACATCATCCACCTTAAGAGTCCCAGTCACCTCGCTTAATCCTGGAGGAATGGCATGTTCTTCCGCTGTCAACTGATAATCAAGAGGCTTATCGAAGGGGCATGTGGGCCATTTGCTCCTTCCAGGGGCCCTGATTCTCTTGCCTGTATCCTATGTCAGGTCAGGTGTCTAGCAAGCTCTGTGCCTGAATACCAAACTTCAAGCTCCCTGTAGAAACGCCTTCAGAGAACCATGACTCAACCACATGCCCTTGGGTTTCTTTCTTTTTTTTTTTTAAAGAGGGTGATAAGAACAATTTTTGTCTCTTTTGGTGTAACTGTTCTTCCTTCTTGTCTTCTCTTCTCAACACCTGTACTCTCTTCATTCCATGGCATGTGTTAACATAATTTCTGTGATTGTATCTTTTGTTGTACGACACCTAAAACCTCTAAGAGTAGGTAAATAATTAAAATTAAAGTGATTTAAGGAAAATGAAATAATTCCATCTGGAATTATTGATCCATTTTCTATCCCATTACAAAAAGCAATGGACAAAAACAAATGAATTCTGAGAAGCAATTCGGAAACACAGAGATGCTGTTCACAGCAGTCATGCCATGGCCTCCAAAGCAGATCTAGCCCCCTGTCCCCCCTTTCCCCTGTAAATCAAGCGTGGGGAGTGACAGCTGAGCTTAGCTGTCCGGAAGGCGTGTCCTCTCCGAGCTGGGGACATGTGCTATCCATCATGGTTGCTGAGGTCTCTCGCCTGGGAGAACATTTTGGAGAGAGAAAGACCATTGTTTGTGTGACCCCACAAATGTTTTACTGCCTCATTCTCTGGACCCTCACCCCGTCATTATTTGTCACCCCCTTGGTCCACCTAGGAATGGTCACGGGGAAAGAAAATAAAAATTACTTGGCCACAGTGGTGAGAGCCAGACCAGGAAACCACGTTCTCCACGGGGAAGGGTAGAGTGGAGGCGGGGAGAGCCCTGGGCAATGTGGGGTATACATTACATAAGGGCGCACTGCCGGGGAGGCGGGCCCATTGCCTCCTCCTTCCCTTGCTTCATCCCCAGCTCCTGGCGGGGGGCTGGGCCACACAGGGGTGCCTGGTCAAGGCCGGACCGGTCCTGGCCCCAGGCCGCCTTCCCCAGCTCTGGGCCCTGCAGCCTGTCCTCTTCCGCTTGGGCCTACATTTCCCTGTTTGTCAATTGAGAATGGACTGGATGATGCTGCGGCCCCTCTGGATTTATAATCAAAGGGTCTCAGGTTGGCCCTGGCCGAGTGGCTCAGTCGCTTGGAGCACTGCCCCATACACCAAAAGGTTTCGGGTTTGATCCCTGGCAGGGGTGCCGACAGGAGGCAGCCAATCAAAGTCTGTGGGTCTCCGTCTCTCGCTCCCTTCCTCTCTTCCTCAAACAATAGACATATCCTCAGGTGAGGGTTAAAAGAAAGTCTCACGTTGGGCAGTGCTGGCCGAGAATCTGTGCACTGGCGCAGGGCGAGCACGCGTCGGCCTGCAGGTTAGATCTCGCCTGCCGCCTGTTTTCACGCGGCCTGCCAGCTAAGAATGGTTTTACATTTTTCAATGGTTGAGGAAAAAATGAAAAAGAAAGAGTACCATTTCATGACACGTGGAAATGCTACAAAATTCGAATGTCAGTGGCCATCGAGATGGTTTTGTGTCTGCAATGCCTACGGCTGCTTTTGGGCTACGGTAGCCCGGTAGTTGCTACAGAGACCGTATGGCAGGCCGAGCCTAAAATTCTTACCCTGTGGCCCTTTTAGGAAGAGTTTTCCCACCCCTGGCTTAGAGAAGGAATGGTGACCTTCATGATGGCCACAGTCCACGGGCAGCTGTGACAGGGAGGGCCAGCCCCGCTCCGTGAGGGGGTCACGCACGTCCTCCAGTGGGAGTCTACATGGGCTTGCACTGCTGTGCTCTGGGAAAACCGCGCTCTTCCGAAAGGCTGCGCTCTGCGAGGAAAGTGGGCTCCTGGCTGAGTCGGCATGGAGGAGCCAGGAGGAAGGGGACGTGGCCAGTCCTCGAGGCTGCCCTGCCCAAAACTTGAAGACGCATGGAGAATGGAAAGGAGTCCTTTGGGGCCAGGGCCGTTGGCCTGGGACTCAGCATCTAGAGCCCCTCTGGAAGAAAGCTAGCTGGTAGCCATCATGCAGCTCTTTCCAAGTGCTGGAAAGCAAAGGGGTCTACACAGCGAAGTACCACACCAATTCTGGTTATAGAAAGCACACACACACACATACACCACACTCTAGCCAGCCAGGTTAGGGACAGTTTCTCCTGGACAAAGCCTGGCCCTTCAGTTGCCTTTGAGAAGACACACCCCATGGACCCTCCCGCTGGTCCCCCGTGACAGAGACAGTCTCCAAGGGTGGGTACCTGGAGCGTGACGTTGAGGGGCTGGAAATGACACTCCAGATCATCCAGCTGGACGAAGTTGGACGCGTCCACTGACTCGCCGTACACAAAGGAGGTCGGGGACGTGATTCTGAAAGAGGAAGCCATGATGTCTGTCATCCCAAACCCTGAACACGCAGCCCACGGTCACTCCCAGCCTGAGAACCCAAACATCTGGCTCTGTGACCTGGCTGTCCCCAGTGTCTGCCACCAATCGCTTTCCTTCTGGCATTGGTGCTTCTCTCTCCTGTAAGTGGACACAGCCAGGCTTATGCTTTCTAAACCGACATTTCAAATGACTTCTCATCTTACATCAAATCAGTAAGTATGTACTGGGATTACATCGCTAAAATGAACAGGAAGGCTACGGTGGCTTTGACTTCAGCTTTTCTTAACTGGATTGTAAAATTGTACATGTTCTGTTTTGTGAGAGATTTTCAGTACCGCGAGAGAGTTCATGGTAAGCTTTTGGGGAACAAACATAAAGGACTTTTATCTGTGGCATCCTGTGTCGCACACTGAGGCAGATTCATTTTGAAATTTAAATGTGTCAAACTACCGAAAGGATTAGAAATTAGGCCTTAAACGTGGAATCCGCTCGATGATGGCATTTTTCCTCAGATTTCAAACAGTGGCTACGTAGGGTGTGACAAGAAGTTGAGCTCAGCTTGTAGCACGCCTTCCAGGCGGCAGGTGTCTGCAAACCCTGAGATAAGACGAAGCCTGGACTCAAATTCCCAGACAAAAAACGGATTCTAGAGGAGATTCTAGAAGCTGCTCACTTCCCTCAACACTAATAATATAACATTTGGGGTACCAAGGCTGAGCGGACAGCAATTCACCTATTTTCATTGTAAGTGGATTTTAGAAATGTAGCGAGTCCCACTGTTATCAAGTGGCAGGAACCCATTCCTATAATTATGCTTGCCCTGTTTTGTGTTCCTGAGGAGATCAGAGGTTGACCAGTTTGTTTTACTGACGGCTTCATCAGGGGCTGTTCACACCTCACAGTGAGGCCTCCCAGGGCCTGACAACAGGACCGAGTGAGCCAGTGTTTTTCTCTTTGGTCCCCAAGGACAGGACTCCGTTCAGGGTACATTCTCACTGTGCCTCTGATGAGACAAGTAAATAAACTATATGGTTAAAAATAGAGCCATGAACAAAGCAAATCTATGCTAATTTGCAAATAGTATTCCTCTGATGCCTCACGCCTAAAGACCACGATGAAAAATGTGGAGAACGCAGGCCTGCCCCTTGCCGGCACCCAGCGGCGAGTATCTCGGCCACGGTCCCTTCTGCGATGTGCTCGCTTCTCTACTTTGAGCCAAGGCCAGGGCCCGGGGCTCTTGAACACTGAAAAATGAGAAACTCCAGAACGCTCAGCTTGCCCCTGGGGCAAGGGTTCCGCGGATCCTCATTTAATCTGCACGGGCTGTGCAGATCCTGTTCCCACTACCCTAGGGGGATGTGCTTCGTCTTCCGAAGCCGGAGGCACTGAGTTCTCAGGTTTCCAGGCCTGGGCTGTGGCTGAAAACCAACGCGGGCTGTCCTGGGTCGGCCACCCTGCTTTCCAACAGGGCCAGCAGCACCGAGTGGCCCGGCCTGATGGTTCCCTGCCCACCGCAGACCAGCACAGACACCAGGCGGAGCTGCTGCCGACTCTGCAGAAGAGGGGTTAACAGAGCCAGCGCCGACTGCGAGCCACCCAGGGCACCGGGACCCCTCTGGCTGAAACCTCTGGCCCAGCGGCCTCTGGTGGAGATTTTAATCCCAGGAATCCCGCTGCCTGCTACCACATGGCATTGCGGAGGGGTGGGTGTCGGGAACACATGCATGTAAAGGTATACAGAATGTTTGATGAAATTAAGGGGCTTAAACTTGTCACCAGACTTCTTGTGTTACCCTCCAGGTGGGCGGGAAGAGAGGAGAAACTCGGAGGGAGGCAGGCACGACTTATTGCCGCTGCAGCTCTGCCTGCGTTTCTGAGCTGGGAAGACTCGGAGGTGACCGGGCCACTGGCTCAACGGTGTACGTGCAAATTCAAGAAAGGCACAGCGCCCCCTGCAGGGTACCTCTGTGTTCGGCAACCCAGGCCCGGGCTACTCACCCAGTGATGGACGTGTCCACTTCGTGCATCAGCGGCACCACCAGCATGAGGGTGTTGTCGTGCAGGGACTCGGAGCGCTCCACGTTGCCGCTGTGTGGGAAGGGGGCGGGAACGCCGGTCAGCGCCGGGCCTCGGGCAGCAGCCTCCTGGGCTCCGTCTCGGAGCTCAGTCTGCACTCCCCAAGGGCTGGCCGGGCACCTGTCTGTCCTCCTTTCTGCTCTTGGTCCCCGGGCAGAGTCACGGTGGGCACTCTGCTGTCTCAGTTGTGTCCCCTCACAAAGATGTGAGTGCAGGGAGTGTACTGGGGAGCGGGCCCCAGGAAATACCCATCGGGAGTGGAGAAGGGAGACAGGGAAGGGGAGGAAGACCATGAGGCCGCGTGAAGCAGGAGGTTAGGGCTGGGGGCACTGGGCTCAGGGACTCTCAGGGGGCAGTCTTCCCAACTGAGGGCATGGGAGCTGGGTCTTTGTCCACTGGCTCCTGAGACCTGCTGCTGCTGGGGAAGGTGGGCTGGGGGCCATGAACTCCCAGGCCCCTGCCCTAGGCACACATGCACATGGGGGTGTGGGATCCAGACAGAGAAAGCCTCAGGGAGAGTGCCAGGCGCTGGGAGTTGGAAGCTGTGCAGTGGTGTGTGGGGAAAGTGGTGCCGAGGGGTCGTGTATGGAGAGGCACTGATGGTGTGTGCTACTTCCAAGACTGCTTGCTCTGTGAATAACGGACCAGCAAGGTTGGGGCGCTGCAGCCAGGAAGGAGTCTGCTAGACTTCACAGCTATTTCCCATCCGGAGGCCTCGCCCACCTTCCAAGGACAGGCAGGCACAGGAGAGAGGTCCTGGCCGACCCTCTCACCATAAGTAACATGGGAATTCCCACCATGCGCCTTGGCTACAGCATGTCCCTATGCAGGCCTCCCCTTTGGGGCGAGAAGGCACAGGGCTGGGATTCTTGGGAGGTCGTCCTGCCTAGAAAGGCAAACGCAAGGGAGCTGGGAGCTGCTGAGTGGTTGCTATGTGACAGGCACATTTCACAGCATAACTTCCCCAGGTCCTCAGAGTGACCCCAGAAGGGAGGGACTACCCGCCTCAGACCGGCGAGCGAGGAGGAGCTCAGACAGATTAGGTAGCTCTCACCCCAGGGACCCACAGCAAGCCAGGTCAGTCTGACTCCAAAAGCAGGGCTTTTCCTCTGTGGTTCCCTCCTGACACTAGATTTGGGGGCTTGGGGGAGAGATGGGAAAAAGAAAGAAGGATGGAGTAGAAGGAAGAGGAGAGAGAAGATCCAGTTTCCCTTTACTATTTAATTAAATTTCACATATGGATGGTGATTGTTGTTCCAGGGAAGCATGGTGAAAGGCACGCTGTTGGGTGCATGTCACTGGACCTGGTGTTTACAGTTGGTTCTATCACACAGCGTGACTATGGGGTCCCAGCAGCAAGCCAGGTTCACCCTCCAGGGTGGAACATGAGAGTCTCCAAGACCCGCTGAGGTGCAGGCACAACTCATGGGCACCACTCCCCGACACGCCATGCTCCAACCGTCACACCGAGCTCCAACCATGTGCAGAGCTCCTACCTGACCCCTGCCTGTCCCTGCCCTCCCTCACCCCCATGGCCTTCCTCTCCCACCCTGCAAGTGCTGAGTGCAACAATACTTAAATAGTGCTCACATCCCCTCTCCTTCTCTCCCCTATTGTTCTGAAACAATGGCACTCTGTACTCTGACCCCTGACTCCCATCTGTCTTCCGCATACAGGGTGACACCCATCACTCAGAGGGCAGCACAGTTTGCAGAAGCTGCAGGGTCAGGTGCCCACCTGGCCTAACTTCCTTGCCCTTCCTTTCCCAGGGGGGCAGCGAAAGCCGGAGAATCACTACTATGGGCAGAGCGGAGCGGAGTCCCACGCGGGTGGGGACAACCCAGGGCCTGCTCCCCTCCCCCACTGAGCATCCTGCCAGGTCTGCGGAACTGTGGAATCAGTTCCTGATGGAAGCGCCACCCCTTGCCCTGCCATTTGTCCAGCCACCTGTGGTTGCTGGCAGCTCAGGCCCAACAGTGTCATCTGTCATCAGGTGACCGCTCCAGACTGAGTTAAGTTGAAAAGTTGAGATAAAGAGGCCAGACATCAAAAGGCTCCCAGTCATTCTGCAAGCGCGTGACTTGGGATGCTTTCACGAGGTCGGCCAAGCCGGGCTGCCGAGAGGGGAGCTCTTGAGGAGCTGTTTACTTTCAACATGACGTCCTCCTAAACCCACATGTGGGCAAGAGCCCTTCAAAGGGTGGTGACGGGAAGGAAGGCAGGGTTGCTAGCTTTCAAGATAAGGAGCTTTGAGGATCTTTCTGTCACAGCAGGAAGTCGAGTGCTCTGGGTGCCCTCTGGGGCAGTAAGACCACATTTTCACCAACGTCTGGGAAGAAACAAGTGCCTGAAATATTCTGCTGTGTATTCAACAGATAATACAGTCCCCTTAACACCTGTGATTCAAAGAATTAGAAAATCTGATTAGTTATTAGTTAAGCTACCAATGTTAGGTGTTCCCTGATGCCATGTGCCAATAGTAATATATAGAAGGAAATGATCTTTTAAAAATTTTTTTCTATTTATTGATTTTAGAGATGGGTGAGAGAGAATGAGAGAGAGAGAGAGAGAGAAGCATCACTTTGTTGTTCTACTTTATCGATGCACTCATTGGTTCATTCTTTTATGTGCCCTGGTTGGGGTTCAAACCCACAACATTGGCATATCGGGACAACACTCTAACCAACTGAGCTACCTGGCTAGGGCCTCGAAGGGGATTTTCTTGAATTTAGTTAAGTTATTAGCATTTTTCTTATGTTCCCCACATTGTATCTGGTAAATAGTAGGTGCTTGATGGACGTCTGCTGAGTGAAAATGTGCCCAGTATAGAGTAAGGGGCTTTGGACAGTGGTTTTCTGCTGTGGCTGCTCAGTACAACCACTTGATGAGCCTTTTTAAAAATCCCAAAGCCCAGGTCCTATCCCAGACCAATTAGATCAGCTCTCTTAGGGGCGGGCCAGGCATCAGTAGGTTTTAAAGCCCCCCAGTGGATTCCAACGGACACCTAAGGCCGGGGCCCCACTGGTCTACGTGTCACTCTAACAGATGGAGTTTCCACTGTCCTGTGCTGACCGGCCCTCTTTTTATAGCTCTGATTTGCCCTGAGTGGGGGTGGGAGGCAGGTGGTGTTTCCTCCTTTGGGCAAGGGAAGTCTCTTCCATGTTATAGTTCCTGCCCAAATGTTCCTTCCCAGGAATACTGGCTGCCCCATGTGTGGAGGGACCAAGAGGTCATGCTGATAGATCTGCCCAGCATTGGTGAGTTTTCTACGGGTCCAAGAAACAGCAGAAGAGTAAGATGTTTCAATGAACATCTGCCTCCCGGGGGGTGGGGGGAGGCAGTGAAAATTTAATTTGACAATCTTGTGCTCCGTGGGCAAACCATTGCATTGTGTCACTCCCCTCTTCTAGAAGATTCAAGGGCTCCCTACTGCCTTTGGGGTGTAGTTCAGACTTTCTGAGGCTACGTGGTCCCTCGTGGCCCAGCCCGGTCTCCTCTTTCAGCCCATCTTCCACTCCCCTTGTAAGTTCCCCACCCTTCCTCAGAGGTGGCTCCTGATGCCCCCATTCACTCCAGTGCCCACCACCCACTTGGGTGTCACACAGTAGGCTGTACCGTGCACACCGCCACCACTGTGCCTACGTTTCTTCACCCTGAAACTAGACACGTCCGTTTGAATGCTACCTCCCCAGTGAAGCCCTTCTGGATCCTAGCAGTAAGAATGAAGTCTACCCTTCCTGTGTTTCTATTAGATCATAATCACATTTTACGTGAATGTGAATTATGTGATCTTGAAAATAGTGTGAATTAAAAAGAACGAAGTCTTGCATGACTCTGAGGTTTGCAAGCCCAGCGATTGTAGTCTGTGTTGAAATGTTCTTACCGCAGGCAGTGGCGCCCGGACAGTGGGAGCCATGCTGTGCTGGAAGGCTGCATGGGAGTTTTGGGGTTGCTGGGCTACGTTTCTAACATTCACTGTCGTTATTAGTTACATCTACTTTGTATACCTATAGCAATATATAGGATACACTTAACGTTAATGTGCATTAAGTCCAACTAGAACTGAACAAAAGGCTGGCAAGTCATCAGCTTTGCAGTGCAAGTTGGATACAACACATGGCAAAGAAGGTCAGAAAGCCACTGTGACCTGCTGTGCTCCTACTGTGAGGAGAGAACTTTCTCCAAAATGTCAGAGATAATGCTGACAAATGCAGAAAGCAGCAATTAAAATCAAACAGATGCAATGGTGGTTGTGGACTGAGGGGCTCTGACAACGCATGCCTCAAGCCTCATAGTCATTCCCGGGGGGGAAAGATCATCTTAATTCTGTGAGTTTTAAATAATGCTGGAACGGAGGAAGGCCTCAAATGAAAACAAAATTCAAGGGTAGTGGGAGATGAAAATAAAGCCTGCTTTCATCTGCATCCCATGAGTACTGCTGCTGTCCACTGCTGGGTCCTATCTGTGGGGACCTCAGCTGGGCTTCCTGGATACCCGACTCTAAAGACGGAGACCAGAGACTGAGGCCCTGAGGGCAAAGCCATTAGCGAGACTGTGGACAACACTGAAAGATTCAGGACTTGCGAAGAATCCTAGTCTAACCTGTGGGGAATAGATGTTTTTATGAAAATTCAAGAATCCCTTGGGGTGAGGGTGATGGGATGTTAAGATGAAAACTCTGGCTGAGGCATCATAGAGGCCAAAATTCAGAGAAAAATACTCGGCCAGGATTTACGACGTCTGGCAGCAAAAATCCAAGATATAACGTCAAGGATGTAACGGACTCGAGAAAGGAAGATTTCTCCAGAGAGCTTTTGGAGAAGACTGTTTGCGATGCGGGGAGGGTGTCTGCTTCTTAAATCAAGTTTCAGGAACCTCGATCAAACAGTGTGGTTCCTGCCCAGGAAACGTAGGGGGAAGAGGCTGCTGGCTTCCCCTCTGATGGTGGAGTGAAGAGAGGCGAGCGCCCAAGGGTCACCTACATTTCCAGAGACTAGGCAAAGATTGTTAAATGGGATCTATAGGGGGAAAGGCAGGGTGGGGTCCCCTTCGGTCATGTACCGAGGGCATGGTCTCAGCAGCAGAAGCTGAAGGTATTTCTGGCTGTGTAGGAGCTGAGGGTGGAAACAGGTTTCCCTTTTCCAAAGGGTAAGGGTCAGCCGTGAATACCTGCATAGCCCAGTGACTGCTTACAACGGCACCTGTTAACCTAGGCCTCTCTTGTTCCACATCCCTGTTGTGAGCCGGGGGTGGGGGGTGCGCTGTGTGTGGCTCAGACACTGCTCTCAGGAAACCAGGAGAGGGCGGGTACCAGCGAGATCACTCCCCCAGGCAAGTTTTCCTCGGATACATTAACTACGGATTTATGGACTTGCCTGGAGGCTTGAAGTGACTCCAGGACTTCGCATCACCCAAGAGTGACCTACCTGAGAATGCACAGGACTGTCCTAGATGTCCTCCGAGGACAGGGAAAGAGAGACAGGGTAGCTGTGCAAGCAAAACTAGACAAGCACCATCGCTGAGAGATCTGATTCCACCCAGCACTCTGGGGCTTTACCACCTCTTCCCCCTCGGCCTCCTGGGCATCGCAAAGGCATCACCAGGGTGTGTCTCTTTGGGTTCCGTCAGTACTTTATCTTGGGGGGAAAAAAAGTTTAAATCCCTCTTACCTTTGAGCAGTAATGATGAAGCTCAGAACTTCCTCTTCCCCAGACAGATGGCTTGTATCAAAGATCACGCTGAATTCATACTAGCAAAAAAAGAAAGTGACATTTGGCATCAGCAAGGACTCCAAATTAAACTGTTAGCTACAATCCCCCCCAGTTCATGACCTCTGGAAACTCCTGTGCACGACAAGCTTTATTTGTATGCATATCTCTTTGATTGCCAGGCCAGAGATACAACTTTGGCAGTAAAACCTTCCCGCCAAGAGGCACTCTGCCCTTTTCAACAACTGAGGCTCTCTTTAGGAGGTGATACGTTTGTCTCTCAAACCAGGACTTTCTCAATTTCACTCACTCGCCATCTTCCCAGTTTTGTGTCACACTGGCATGCCATATCCCCTGTGATATTTACTACATATTTTTATTGCCTCATTCTTTCTGTTGAAAGACCATTTTAAAAGGAAAATGTATGCTACTGCACAGCCAGGGCTCCAGGATCACCTGCCATTTAAAAAAAAAGGTAGTTACAGAAACACGTATAATGAAAGCAAAGCAGTGCTGAATTTTGTGGCCTGCTGAAGGTTCTGAGCCTAAGGTCTACTCCGTTTTGGTAAAAGGGAGATCAACCAGTGACGGGGGGCGGGGTGGGTGTTAAAGATGTGCTAGCCCGATCACAGACCTTACCCGGCATGTGCTTAGAACTGAAGGAGTGTTGAAAAGTTAACAGCTTTCTCACTGTAAGAGTCAATATGGTTTAGTGCTGCGCTGATATATCATGTACAATCACCTCATGAACCACCTAAAATCACCTCACACACCCCCGGTGGTGAGCAGCCTGTGATCTGGGAAATACTACCCTAAGCAAATGTTTTTCACCATATAGATATCGGGCATGTGTGGGAATGTGGGCAGAACCCTTGGCTAGGGGTTACAGAACCAGACTCTTCCACACATTGACCATGTGATCTCTGCCAAGACACTTAATCTCTCTGCATTTCAATAAATAGAAGAGG